>CM035430.1:4882982-4912982 GCA_020310875.1 Ceratopteris richardii | reverse complement strand
TGATCAATTCTTGTTGATGAGGCAACAAAGACAAAGACTTAGTCTTTATCTTAAGATCTCTTTTACTATCTATGAAGCTTACTCTAGGGATTTTTTAGAGACCTTTCCCTCAACTCGAGTCTAAGCATTTGCAAATGCTTCTTAGATTCCAAAGCTAAGAATCTCTTCAAGCTTGATAGTCTTGGAGATTTCTTCATGAGCGAGTTTGAATATTGTGGTCCGTTTAATTTGGAGAGGTGTTGTTTTCTTCTTCATTATTAACGAGTGAAACAACATGGAGCTTATCTATTTGGAGGAGATCATCTTCAATTTCAGAGATTTTGGAGTTATGGACAACTTGTTCTTCTTGCATACTCTTAATGCTATCTTGTGACTTCATGTACTTCAACATGGAATATAATGAAACATATCTTGAGCTTTGCTCCTTTCATCTCTGTCATGTATTGTCTATTCTCAATCTTGTCTCTATTTTCTCCCTGCCTATATTTTGATTGTGGGCCTAAAAACCAACCCTATCTTGTAACTTCATGTACTTCAATATGGAATGTAATGAATATATCTGGAGCTTTGCTCCTGTCTTCTCTTTCATGTATTGTCTATTCTTGTCTCTATTTTCTCTCTGTCTCTATATTGATTGTGGGCCTAAAAACCAACAAAAAATATATATATTTTTTACTATGGCCATACTTGCACACGCACCCACCACAGTCGTTATTGGTGAATTTATTTTTTCTCGTGTCAAGAAGGCCTAGAAAATGTGAGTCTTTATAATGTGGTGCAAGTGGTTCCCAACAATGAGTCGAATTGCGTTTCCATCATCCATGTGATGCGTGGTTGAAGTCATATAGCCTTAGATCTCTTGGACACCATGTGCATCATATAGTCTTGATCTCATGATGGAGGATATAAATCACGTGCCATGGGTTAGCCAAATTTTGGACATGACAAAATTTATCGTCAAATTTGTGATGAGAATATTTTTGGTGCACAGAACCAATTGGATTGTCAGAGACAGAGGTGTTAGTATCTGCTCTTCAACCATTTTATACCTTAGGCTGCATTATGGATATGGAGGGAGGGATGCTTGTACTTGTATATGGTGTCAGCTCCGACCTAGCGGAAAGTTTCCCCTCTCAAGTACTCTGGTCTCTATTGGATCTCATCAATGTCCTTCATGGTCAAGGCTTTGACTGGATGCAACACATGGCATGCCAACATAATTTGAATTCTCCTTCAGAATCTCTGCCTGTGCTGTGATGGCTTCCCTATAATTGTGGATGCTTATATCTCTGCAAGTCCATTGCACAGTCAATGAGAGAGAGAGAGACACACACACACACACACACACACACACACACACACACACACACACACACACACACACACACACACACACACACACAGAGTTCTGGAGAACTATGGATTTTTCATTCTTTAGTGGAGAGATTGAGGCAGGAATGGATCATTGATGGATTTAGGGTGTTTCCGAGAAGATTTGAAAACCATATCGAATGATATGAGATGAAGTCATCTTGACAGGTCATGGTGGTGGAAACATGCCACCGGAGTGTTTACTGTTCCACTTAAAAATGTGATCAGGTGCTGTATAATCCTTCAGCTAGTTTGATTTCTCAGGTGGAAATTCCAAAAATTTCCTAAAGAGGTTTGGGTTGAAAATTGCACAGTTCATGGATTGAGGTGGGAATATACAAAGGGAAACAATCTAAATGAGAGCTTGGATAGTTTTCATGAACTTAGAAGGCACATGTTTTCATCTTTGAGAGAGAGACGTTATTGACTGATTAGTTTTTGACAACAGCTGGTTTCTGAAGAGATTTGCTCTCTCCAAATCATGATTTTGAACTGCATATTTTCCATTGATCCAGGAAACAGAGGAACTGATAGCAGATGTGTTGAATGTAGAGGTTTTCAGGCAAACAATTGCTGGTAATATCTTGGTGGGAAGCTACTGTGTCTTTTCAAATGTAGGAGGCTTGGTATGTATTTTCTTTATCTGTCTGATTTCACATGTTGTGCAGAAAGCGATGGCTTCCTTATTTCATAGATCGAGAAAGATGCATTCCTGCTCATTCACTTCTTCGTTTATCTTGGTATTTGATGTAGGTTCATCCGCACACATCTGTTGAAGATTTGGATGAGTTATCTTCACTTTTGCAAGTGCCTCTTGTGGCTGGGACTGTGAATAGGGGAAGTGAGGTGATTGGTGCGGGCTTGGTTGCTAATGACTGGACAGCATTTTGTGGGTTTGA
This sequence comes from Ceratopteris richardii, assembly GCA_020310875.1. Taxonomy (NCBI): domain Eukaryota; kingdom Viridiplantae; phylum Streptophyta; class Polypodiopsida; order Polypodiales; family Pteridaceae; genus Ceratopteris; species Ceratopteris richardii. The sequence continues at coordinate 4,910,712 of CM035430.1, read as the reverse complement.
CACCACTGCAACCGAGCTTTCTGTAATTGAAAGCATCTTCAAGCTTCGTGGGGCCCAACCAAATGCTGTGGTACAGGAGATGCGAGCATCTTTAATTGATACATTGGCATGAAAGAGGGTTAGAATGCCATCTGTTTGAAGTGAAGGGCAAGATCATGTGCAAATCAAAATAAGACCCATGATGTAAGGAATTTATTCCGAAGGTGTGTTGTCTCAGTTTATGTGACTTGCTTGGAATGGTCAAAATATGTTCATGGCCATCTGCAGGTAATGTTTTATTCTAAGAAAAAGTCAGTTGTATTACCAATTTTTACTGCCATATATTATGGTGATAAATATTTGCTCACTTAAAAATTTCGATCTCGAGGGAGGTTGCATCTGCTATTGCTTCTATTGTGTGTACACATTTTTTTGGTAGTCAATAGCATATTTTCATTTGTTGTTCTCAGTTGCTGCCTCTGAGCTGTCCAAAACATATCCTTTGAATGTTGTTCTCAGTTGCTGCCTCTGGGCTGTCCAAAACATATCCTTTGAACCTTAGAAACTGAATATTCAATATATGGCAAGGTCACACCACACCGGTATAGACTAAAATTAAAATGGATTTTTGTTTGAAGAGGGGCTGGCTATTACTCTCCCTGGATGCTGGCCTGTTGTTTAAGTGACTAGGAAGCTGGGTTATGACATTTTTTGTGCTAATGTGTTACATCAGGTAATGTTTGCTGGTTTCTTTTTATATTTTTTAACTGTCCATAAAAAAGGGTTTTTGCATTACTCCTTTTTTAAGGTTTGTTTTTTACTCCTTATTTTCAGTACTTCATTGAAGAATATGCCAACATATGGTGCATGAATTTTTTGAGCCTAGGAGTATGTGAGCAAAACGCCCTCTCCCAATATTCTACAAGGAGTCGCATGTGCCCAAGCATGCAACATAGTGATGTATGTGCATGAGTTTATGCTCATGCAACCCATTCGACATTGCATAACTGTTAGCCATACACTTCGGGCATGAGAAATATATGTAGGTGTATGAATGAATCTGCAGACATGATCTTGATATGCGTACTCACATTTGCACATGTACAATTGTAGATCATGTCTTGTGAACGTAGTCATGTCTGTGTGAAAAACCACAAGGCTTTCGGGTTTCGCTTTCTTACACTCACGTGCACATGCACATGCACATGCACATGCACATGCACATGCACATGCATACACAGACTTACATACACAATTACACTCACACCTACACTTACATACACAATTACACTCACACCTACAGCTACACTCACACCTACACTTACACGTGCGCATGCATAGACACACACACACATGCTCATACACATGCACGTGCACATCACATGCACAAATGCACATGCACATATGCTTAAACACACACTTAACTTACACTTGGACATACACATACACATACACACACACACACACACATACTCACACATGCATACGCATACACATACACACACATACATACACATGCACATACATACACATACACACACGTATAGCCACACATACACACATGCTCATGCATACACACACACATACAAACACACCCACATGCACACATACACATGCACACAGGCACACACACACACACACACACATACGCATACATGTATACACATACATACACACACACACACACACACACACACACACACCTACATGTACACATACACACACACGCATACGCATACGCATACATAGACACACACACACACATACACATACACACACGTAGACACACACAACACATACGCATACACAGACACACATACACATACACAAACACATACACATACACACACGTAGACACACACATACACGGACAGACATACACACAGACACACATACACACACACATACACATACACATGTGCCTACATGTACATATGCACCTACATGTACTTACAAGTATAAGTGCACGTGAATGTACACATACACATGCACGTACACGTGCACATACGCTTTTACGTACATGTGCATGTACACATACACCTACATAACATACACGTACACCTACACAACATACACATACATATACACATACACAAAATACACGTACACGTACACGTACACGTACATGTATACGTACACGTATAGGTACACGTACAGATACACGTACAAGTACATGTATAGGTACACATACACGTACATGTACATGGACACATACACATACGTATACGTACATGTACACGTAAACATACACGTACATGTAAATATACACGTACACGTACACATACAAGTACACGTCCACGTTCACCTGCAGGTACACGTTCACTTGCAGGTACACGTACACGTTCACTTGCAGGTACACGTTCACGTTCACGTTCACGTTCACGTTCACGTTCACGTTCACGTTCACGTTCACGTACACATACACGTACACATGTGCACCTACATCTACATGTGCACATACATATACACGTACGCACATATGTCTGCATATGCATACACATACCCATACCCATACACATGCACATGCACATACACAACCATATACATACACATACATGCACATACATACACATACACATAATACACATACACATACACATACGCATACACATACACACATACGCATACACATACACATGCATACACATACACATACACATACACTTACGCATACACATGCATATACATAAACAAACGCATACGCATATGCATACACATACACATACACATACACATGCATACACATCCAAACACACATGCACATATACATACACACACAGACAAACATGCACACATGCACATGTACATGCATGCACCCATACGTACACACATGCATATGTGTACACGTACATATACACATACACATGCACATACACATACACACACATACACATACATACACGTACACGTACACATACACATACACATACACATACACATACACATACACACACATGCACATACACATGTATATACACATACATACACATACATATACACACACAAAAATAATTAATTAAAAATAAATAATTAAATAAATAAATAGTAAATATAGACATAAAAACATTCACACATATTTTAGAAATATAATGCATGCATACATACACACATCTAAGATGCATAAATACATAAATACATTCAAAGATGCTCTCCTGCATGCACAATTAGGTTCATACTTATGCATATACATAGATACGTAGTTCACATGCATGCATACATGCATACATGATGCATTACATACATACATGCATATAGATATTTCGAACATACATAGATTACATAAATACATTAATATATTACATACATATATGCATGCATGTATTTATAAAAAATGCAAATGCATTCATTACATATGTGCATACATACATTATGTATTCATGAATGCATATAGGCATACATTACATAAATACATTCATATAGTGTATACATGCATGCATACATTATATATATGCATGTGCACATCTAGCGTACATACATGCATGCATTATGTATAGACAACTATACATGACATACATAAATGTATACCTTCCCTATATGCAATCATGCATTACATACATATATGCGTACCAACATGTTGCGGTTACATACCTAAAAGCATGCATATATACCTTACATACATGTATGCATACATAAAAACACACTTGCATATAGATCACATACATACATGCATATACACTACATATTAGATGCATGTCTACACTACATACATACATGCATGCATTACATACATACATGCATACCTCTCATTTCATACATGCATACATGCATATAGGTTACATACATTCATGCATACACACATTATATGCATACATTACACACATTGCATACAAAAATATAATACATACATACATGCATACATACATCTTCTCAACTTAACCCTATGCATCAAACAACTTGCTTTTCTTGATAGGAAACATCCCTTACTAAAACTTAAGCAAAAAGTTGGAATGGTCAATTTAAGTTGGCTTACCAAGTATTGAAGCGATATGAAGCTAGCTCTCAATATTGTTTAGCACATGAAACTATGTGCTCTACTATTGAATTTTGTATTTCGTAATTTTTGTATCTTTCTTTCAAATGGAAATACTTTTTTATTTTCACCTAATTGTGTTGTAATTATTGAAATGCAATGTTTCTTGGAAAAAGATGTTTCTACGGAGGCAATATTTTTATTGTCTTGCAAATTACCCCATTTACCTAGTTGTAATTCTTAGTTACTTTGTAAGCAAACCAATTTGGCCTTATCTCATTAAAAATCACAAAATTACTCTAAGTTAATGTCCACTAGAATTGAAATCTGGGATATCTTCAATGTATCAGACATGCACATATATTGATTAAAATAATCCCTAGATGGGGTATCCAAAAATGCATGCTCGACCAAATTCATTGTTTGATATAACTCTTTACTATAACAACTTTCATCGGATACGATATCCTTGTGGGGTCCTATGTAAACTCACTATGAGCAATACCTTTATCATCATTTTTCACATGAATACCCATATAGGTTGCTCTCTATAACTTCCCTCTGCATGGTGGTTTTCTCATCCACACTAGTTCATTGTCATTTTTCCTCTATTATCCACATTTGTTCATTGTCATTTTTTTCTCTTACATGGAATTGCCATGGATAAGATGATGCAAAGATACTATGTCACTTATTTATATGTACAATATTTGGTTTTCTTTTCTTATCTTTGATTGTATTCACTCATTAAAAATCACAAAATTACTCTCAGTTAATGTCCACTAGCATTGAAATCGGGGATATCTTCAATGTATCAAACATGCACATATATTGATTAAAATAATCCCTAGATGGGGTATCCAAAAATGCATGCTCCACCAAATTCATTGTTTAATATAACTCTTTACTATAACAACGTTCATCGGATACGATATCCTTGTGGGGTCCTATGCAAACTCACTATGAGCAATACCTTTATCATCATTTTTTACATGAATACCCATATGGGGTGCTCTCTATAACTTCCCTCTGCATGGTGGTTTTGTCATCCACATTGGTTCATTGTCATTTTTCCTCTATTATCCACATTTGTTCATTGTCATCTTTCCTCTTACATGGAATTGCCATGGATAAGATGATGCTAAGCTACTATGTCACTTATTTATATGTACAATATTTGGTTTTCTTTTCTTATCTTTTGATTGTATTCATGGCGCATTTCCTACTCTCTACATGATTTAACTTCAACTTCATTAGCTGTTATGGGCTCTATGACTCTAGCAATAATGGTCACATCTAAGGACAATCTTAATTCCTTTCGTTTGACTCGTACAATTTATGCAAAACATGATATTTCTAGTCCAATTGATGGAAATCAAGTTTTGTGGGAATGTTTGCTCTTCACCAAGCTCAAAAGTTAGTAGCTCATATTTACTTATACGCACTTCATTAAGTAACAAAGGTTACATACACAATGGTCAAGTAATGTTTATATTGTGTGGCACTCTAGTTTCCATTCAATCATAAAGATACTATTTTTGTCCATAGATATGAATGATGGTCATACTCCATTGGATATCTTGTTTTTAACTACCAGTAGAAAAGTAGTGATGCGAACTAATTAGTTTTTTTGAGATTATGAACTATATCTTGATTTTATCAACAAAAATAAATATATAAATTTGGGTTAGTTGGTACATCCTTTGTTTCAAAAAAATTACATTTGTTTGCCTAACTTCTTTGGTATAATAAGCTATCAGGTTTCTATCATGCCACACCAAGCACCTATTTATTTGTGTTATATAATTTAATCTTTGTTAAAGGTTAGGGGTTTTCTTCTTGAATTTCCACACTAATAGTGGCATGTGTTCTCTTCATTTTTTTCGGTTTAAGTATAGAGGAATAGAGTTAGGATAATGGACTCATGTTCGAGTTAGACGTCTACGGGAGCATGCGAACATCACAAGGAAGAAGAAGAAGCTTGGAGCACAACACACAATACTGAATGTGTTACTAGAGATTGTACAAAGATAAGTAGCCCATTAAGGAAATAGGCGTATATATACAAGGGGGGGGGGACCTCCTAAAGAGGGAAAAAAGTGCCTCGACGGTCCTAGTGTGTTCACACACATCACTACCTAAATATATCAACAAATCCCCCCTCGGAGTGATGCGGTGAATAAGGAGCTGGCACTCGTGTATAAGGAAGTGCCAAGCTATGTGGAATCAATCCACAAAAGGACGTAAGCCCAAAGCTTTGTGGAAAGCTTCAAACTTCTCCCTAGACAGAGCCTTCGTGAAAAGGTCTGCAATGTTCTCCTGCGTGGGCACATATGCCAAGCTGATCTCCCCAGCAGAGAACCTCTCCATGACATAATGATAATGCACCTCAATGTGCTTAGTGCGAGCATGGAACACAGGGTTACTCGCAACTGCCAATGTGCTCAGACTGTCAGTGAAGATGGCGGTGGTAGAAGACTGACGAACACCCAAATCAGCCATAATGCATCTGAGCCACACACACTCAACAGTAGCTATGAAAGCTGCCCTATACTCAGCCTCACAACTTGAAGTGACCACATTAGGCTGCTTCTTGCTCAAGCAAGAAATACATGAGCTACCAAGCATGAAGCAAAAGCCACTAGTGGACACACGAGTGTCATAGCAACCAGCCCAGTCTGAATCAGAAAAAGCATGCAAATATGGCGGTCGTGATCCCCCCTTGGGACAAAACAACCCAAGTAGGCGAGTATCACTCAAGTAGCGAAAGATGCGCTTAACCGTCTACCAATGCTTGACACATGGGCAATGCTTAAACCTGCTCATCAATGAGACTATCTGGCCGATTAATGTATAAGTAAATCAAACATCCAACAACCTGCTGATAGAGAGCAACATCAAATGCATCTCGAGCATCCTGAAGACTCAATCGTAAACCTATCTCCATAGGAGAGGCAATAGGCTTACAGTCTTCAAGGCCAAAATGCTGCAATAATGTATCAATATATATTGTTTCACACAAAGCCATTCCACCACCAACGTGCATAAATTGAATGCCCAAATAGTGATGCAAATGCCCCAAATCAGACATCTCAAATGAGGCATGTAAATCAGCCTTAAAATCAGCAATATGCCTCTCATGAGGACCAGTGAGCAGTATGTCATCAACATAAACCACAATGTAAGAAGTACATCATTAGCACGCTTAACATATAAGGTGTTTTCAGTTGGACTGTTCTCAAAACCATGTAATAGGCATCTATTTTTTCATACCAAGAATGTGGTGCTTGCTTTAAACCATATAATGCCTTCTTTAACCTGCATACCTGGTTTTCATGCCCTTTTTGCACAAACCCACCGGGCTGAAAAACATACACTTCTTCATGCAATTCGCCATTCAAAAATGTTGTTTTAAATATCCAACTGATGTACATTCCAACCATGACGAGATGCAAGTGCACAGATGCTACGAAAAGTAGTCATTCGGCACGTAGGTGCAAAGGTCTCATCAAAATCAATGCCTCTTTCCTACACATAACCCTTTGCAACAAGCCTAGCCTTATACCTGTCAACTGTACCATCAGGCTTACGCTTCAGCTTGTATACCCACTTAGTCCCAATGGCCTTCTTGTCAGGAGGCAAGTCACATAAAAACCAAGTACCATTCTTCATTATAGCATCATATTCAGATTGCATAGCAGCCATCCAATTTTCTGAATTTTGTGCTTCATCAAACGAAACACGCTCATTCTCATCACAGAGACTAGATGCAACCATAGCATAGAGTTCTCATAAAAAAGAGGCACTATGAGAGCCTGAACGAGTACGATATAACAAAGATGCATCTAATGTGCTATCACGCAAAGTCTGCACAAGCCATTTTGGCATAGTTTTTGCATGCTCAATATCAGCTCTCTTATCAACAAGTGCATCATGTAAATCTGCATCAGAAATGGAATGATCCGCATCATCACATGAAACCTACAAAGGCTGAGAAGTTTCCTCATTAGGACCAGTACTAGACTGTCCACCTGTAAAAAGAGGAAGCAAAGTATCATACATGTCTTTGGAGCTAACAGATGTCTCCTTAGTACATGAAAGCAATGGTTGAATAGCATCTTCCATAAAAACATCACGGCTGACTGGAATGCGTTTAGTCTATGCATGATACAGACGATAGCCTTTACTTTCAGAATTGTACCCAACAAAAATGCATTTTACTGCTTTATCATTTAATTTTCTGCGATGTTGTTCACGCACTAATGCATATGCCAAACAACCAAAAACACCCAGATGAGCAACAGGTGGCTTGCGATCATGCCAAGCCTCATATGGAGTAATGGATTGCTGCGCTTTAGTGGGACATCTGTTAAGTACATATGTTGCACACATGACAACCTCAAGCCTGAAACTATGTGGTAAAGCCTGACTCTTGACCATACACCTTGTCATCTCTATGAGTGACCTATTCTTTTGTTCAGCAACTCCATTCTATTCAGGTGTATACAACACTGTACACTAGTGTTTTATCCCACCTTCTCCCAGAAATGCATTAAAGTAAGAAGACATATCTTCCCCCCCTCGATCAGAACAGAGGGTGCCCATTTTACATGCTGACAGATTTTTAGCCAAAACCAAAAACTGTTTGAAGCACATGAGCACTTCGGACTTTGTGATCAATGGATATACCCATGCATGCCTGGAAAAATCATCGATGAAAGTCACAAAGCAAAGATAATTTCCAAAAGAAGGTGTGTGCATAGGACCACAAACATCACTATGTACAAGCTACAATTTCTGAGTAGCCCGAACTGAACCATCTTTTCGAAAGGAGCAATGCTACATTTTGCCCAAAATACAGCCTTCACTAACATATTTTCCAGGTGCCTCAAGTTTGGGCAAGGAGGACACCATTTCAGATTTCTATAGGCGTAGCAAACTAGCAAAATTCAACTGACAATAAGATAGCCTAAGAATCATGTACTGCATATGCTGAATCATTTACAGATCTTTCATATTCTATGAGCTTATAGGGGCCATGACATAAAATGCGAGAAGCAATACTCACGTCGCCATTTGACAGATCATGAATTGTACATCTATCATCAATAAATTTCACAAGCAACCCAATCTTGGCTAATCCAGAAACGGATAAGAGATTTTTCTTGATCCCTGGCACAAAGAAAGCATCTGACAAAGCGAAAGAACTACCATCAGCAATAGTCAAAATGATTTTACCAACTCCCATAACACGATAAGAGGAGTTGTTGGCACATGTAACAGTATTCCTTGTAGGGGCAGGCTCGAGTGAAGAGAAGAAGCTGCGCTGCGAGGTAATATGTTTGGTTGCTCCACTGTCAAAGTATCAAACATCTGAGCGTATTGCAAACATGCACTGCTCATGAGAAGATGGATCAAAACGGCAAACAGTTGTAAACAGTTGTTTGGTGTAGAGGCCTCTGCAACAACCATTCCAACCTGTTTTTTCTTTGCCTCTTTAGCAGCCAGTTTTGGACAGTTCTTTATGATATGATCATTTCCTTTGCAGTACTTGCAAAACAATTTATGCTTTTCGGATTTCTTTTCATCTTTGTCTTCCCTCTTCGATTGTGCAAGATTAGCAGATTTCTGCTTACTAGTTGAAGAGCTCCATTTTCCTTTGCCCTTCTGACTAGCCAAGAAACCTTGATCTGCAACATGCATAATGGACCTATTCTACTTGGACTCATCCTCCTGCAACAGAACAGATACTAACTCCTCAAATGACAAGGCATTTGGATTGCCTTTCATCATCAACCAAGAGTAGAAGCAAAACTCTGATATGAATCAGGAAGAACATTCAGAACGGTCTGCACAAGTGAGCTATCCAGTATAACCTCATCAATAGAAATCAATTGTTCCTTCAAGTCTTTGATCTTTGTTAGAATATTGTCCATAGAATCACCTTCATTAATGTGCTCATTCTCCAACTGTTCTCAGAGGTAAGCAACACGAGCCTCATTCCTAGCTTGGTACAATGTGATAAGAGTATCCCAAGCATCCTTAGCTGTTTTGCAAGAGCGTATGTGAGGAATAATGGCATGTTTGACAAACAAAGCTATCAATGCATGTGCTTGGGCATCTCTTCCATCCCAACAAATCTAGTCTATAGTAGGTGCAACACAAACCGTAGTACGAACAAGAATATGCAAAATATCATCATCTTCGACACCTGCATCAGCTTCAATACCTTCCGTTGTAATTGTTGCAAGTGTGATAGGTTGTTTTTTAGCACCCTGCACAATGTTCCACAGTCCTTTTGCAACGAATACATGTCACATCATATAAGACCATAACGGATAGTTGGTACCCTCCAACTTATCGTCAACAACCAACATACGGAATACATCACTGCTTTTAGCCATGGCCGGTGACTAAAATACCTTGATATAGAAAATTGACCGTATCTCAAAAAGTTGAACAAAACTGACTAGACGAATTTTGCTAGACCTGTAGGAGACTTCGAGACACTTATACTGGTGAACCAAAATGGTATATACCTTTGGCACAAAAAGAAAAAATAGCTTGCACAAGCACTCCGATAGTGCATTCGAAGGCCCAAATGACACAAATCGCGATTTCGACACTAGATAGCGAAGCTGGTTCGATCTCGAAAACACACTGAGTATGCTCACCAAAATTCGTGCGATTTTGAGACTCCAACGGAGGAGTTGCAATGATGCCCTAGATGAAGTGGATGCCCGCTCTGATACCAATTGTTGGAGTTAGACATCTACGCGAGCACGCGAACAGCACAAGGAAGAAGAAGAAGCTTAGAGCACAACACACAATATTGAATGTATTACTAGAGAATGTACAAAGATAAGTAGTCCATTAGGGCAATAGGCGTATATACAAGCCGAGGGAAAAAAACCTCCTAAAGAGGGAAAAAAGTGTCCCAGTGGTCGTAGTGTGTTCACACACATCACTACCTAAATATATCAACAATTAATATATATTGACTATGAACCGTGGCTCTATATGCATGACTCAAGTTTTGTATAGGCTCCTCACTTTCTTCTATGGTTACAAGTGGTTGTTCTAAACTTGTGGCTTCCAATTGGGATAATTTTTTTTTATATCCTTCTTGCCATAGAAAATCCTTTTGATAATAAGCTCCCATCGTTTCACTATTTTTTTGGATTTGTTTTAATATGCAAATATTTTAAATGGACTATATTAGTAGCGAGGAAGGTTGTTTTCCTAAAATAGGTCTAGGCAAGTTACACATTTGCCCTACATGATACTTTTCCCTAGAGGCAAGTGCGACTATGAGAGAGAGATTATAATTTTGAGGTTGTCCATATGGACTTTCATTTACATGCTCCCTTTTATAAAAGCATTTACATCATGATGTAACTAGTGCATCTCTATTCTAGTGGACAATATTCCCGTTGATGCTAATCTCCTTGGACATGAGGTGAGGCATTTCATGAGTGGGATACTTCCCCTACTATCTAAACATTGAATTTGAGGTTAAGGAATTTGTGTTGGTGAGCCTTGTTGATTTCCGATTCTCAAGCTCAAATGTCTAGTAGTAAATGGAGCAAACTTGTCTACACTAGATGGTTTGGAACCTCTTTTCCATATTGGTGAAGCATAACTCCCACATTTTGCTATGTTTTGATCTAATGATCCTCATTACAGTTGTATTCCAAGTTAATGGCCTCTTTAGTATACTAAATCAAGACTATATGCTTCCTAAAATGAACTAGATCTTTCATGTTCTATTATTGATTTTTCAATCCTTTTAAGAATGAGGATATGAGCCTAGCCTAAGGAGGTAATTCTTCTATATTGTGCACATATTTTTTGAATCTCTTGGCTGTTGATCTAAAATCATGGGGTTTTTTCTTGGACTCAAATATAATCAATTATATTGATTATGTTCCATGACGTATAACCTTTTCACAAAATTCATTTAAAGAGTCATTTAGCAACCCATCAATTTCCATGCATGCATGAGAATCCATTGGTTGAAATTACGTAAGGAAGATTCCACCAAATTGAGGCCCAAAGCTTTCTACTATGTGAAGTAGTCATATATGTAAACTCAACAAACTTAATTATAAGGCATCCACAAGATCATCACAATGGTTCTTCATAAAATTTTCCAAGTACAAAGGTTTTAGAATCTTTGAGCAAGCTAGATGTGGTCTAGGTACCATGAATACATGATCTAGAATCTCTTTTCTTGGGTGTCGCATTCATGTGCATCATTGGTCATGGTCCCTTGCCAATGGGGCTGATTGGGGGATATGTAAACAATCTCTCTTATCTCTATGGTTCTATGAACTAACGATGTGACTCAATTGTTTGGTATCTTCATTATTTTCTTTCAATTTTCCTACATGGAATTATGGATTCTCCTAACATCTATATAGCCTCCTCTTCCTAGATGAATCCAAGTCTTGTTGTATACCTGCTAGCATGAATCCTAACTAGCTCACATGCATAAAATAGTCAGGAATGCACATCTAATGCATAATCAAATGCTCACCATAGGTGGAGGTAGGACGGTGATACTCCAAAGAACACCATTTAAGATCCTAGGGAAGAAAGAGACAAAAGAAAAGTGCCCAATAAGCAAGATGCATGAAATTCATTTGCTTGCATTAAAAAATTTCTCTATAACCTAGGGCTTTTGTCCTTTATATTTATGGACATGAACCTTTTCAAATGATAATTGAAAAAATAATAGTAAAAATTAATTATAAAGCTTGTTTGATCATCAAAATGAGTCCAAGAAATCCTAGGAAAACCAAAGTAATAAAAATGTACTCTTGGGGTTCAAGGACTCCTTGACCTTTACAAAACGGAGTAAGATTCGATAACGCCTCTTTTAAAGGTAAAAAAATTACATGGAAAGGATTAAAAATATGTGTAAAATGATAGATAGTGCCTCGTTTGTCACACACTCTTTAATATTGCTTTCTTATTCCTTGGCATATTCCACATGATTTGACATCTACTTCATGGCCCAATTATTAAGGAAAATTGAGAGGACCCTTCCAACCTTTGTCTTTACTTCATGTCTTTATCCTTGCTCCATCTCCTTTTGTTACCATTAGTTACCATGTGAAAGGCAAGATGGCCAATAGACACTTTTGTATATGTTCTTTAATAAAACATATAGTAGTCTGGTTAGCCACAGATTGTAAGTTTGATCACATTTTGTGTTACTTAAGAAATCTATGCTCATGCTCTCTATGTACTATGTTCTTTTGTGTATTCAGGAGAATCAAGTGGGTGCATCACCATCAAAATACTTCACTGGTAATAGATCATTCCAAAGCAAAAGGTTTGTTGCTTTTATGCCAGGGAGGACCTCAACAATAAAGGAAGACATAGGTTCCCGATACTTCCCAACAGGTCACCCATCCCAATATTGTTTCCCCCGAAGCTCGCTTAGCCAACAATCTGTTGACACTAAGCTACACTCTTGTGGTGTTTGAACAAGGGAAAAGAACAAGGTTCACATTACTTTGAACATGTTTTGGGCCTTCAAAGCTTCATTCTTTCCTCTCAAAGCATGTTTTGAGCCTTCGATGAAGATTTTCTCCTCTACTTCAACAAATGTTTTGAATATTCTTTTGAGTCCTAATCGTGATGTGTTGTGTCTTCATGACTGCCTTTCTCCAACACTTGGCCAATGAGGATTAGGTGGCAAAAGTTGAGTTTCAACAAGCTCAAATCTCCAATTGGACTGAGGGCAAAGAGAAGGTAGCCAGATTCGAATGAAACCAAGGAGCTTTCTTGAGAAAGATGGGCGAATTGAAGGCAAGCACAATTGGATAGGGATCAGAGACATGTCCACACATTGGGAGAGGGACGAGGGCCCACTTATTGATTATATTTTGTGCAATATAGCTCTTGTCAAGTCTAGATTTCCTCAAATAGACTCGAGATTGGAGGTTCGACCAAGAGAAAACAGTCTCATATTTGATCTCCACCAAATCCAAGTGGAGCTTGTCTTCGTCCAGATGTCCCTCTCATGACCATCAATCACCCTCCGCATATTCCCATATTTGTTTGAAGGAGCCTCCACCATATTAAAATCCCCACAAAGAATGACATTGAGGGGCAAAGAGTCCAATTTCCAAGTTACAATTCTTTTTGAATCGATATTGGGGGCATACACAAAGACAACAGTGAATTACAAAGGACCTTCAAAGGAAGCACCAATCCATCAATGGTTCTTATCTGCTTGGGAATCCACAAGCCTAGCGTACCAACAACTATTAATGTTGATAGCCAAGCCACCATTTCCCTTTGGGGGCATGGTGCAGAGCTAGACATGGGACGGAAAAATATATTTTAGTCTCTTCCCTGTCAATTTTGATCTCTTGAAGACATATGAAATCTAGCTTTAGGTTTTATCACGGATCCATCAGCCAATAATGATCGCTCTTGAGGCGTCAGAGCCCTCTAACATTGAACGAAATTATTGTCATTATAAGAGGTTAGGTTCTTTGTAGGGAGGGTCCTTGTCCCTTTTTTTCTTTTTTTTTTATCACCTTTTTTCTTCGATGTGGAGGGGTCCTAACATAGAAATCTACCCATAAGGGTGTTTTTCTATTGTATCTCAATCGGTTATTACTTTGTGAAGTCTTCTTCGAAAACGAGTCTCGTATCCTTTGGAATATTGAGGATCCAACGATCGAGCTTTCGCTATCCTAGTTATCTTCATTGTTGGTGGGGAATCCATCCTCTTTGCGAGTGGTGTATTCTTCTTGGTTGTCTTCCTTGCAAGTGGAGTCCTACAGAGTTTTCCCATCATTGCAATATTTATAATGATCCATTCCGCTTGGGTAATCTAGCTCATTGACCTTCTCCAAGTTGCAATAGATGTTTGTTTCTAGAGCTGTGCGAGAGGGACTCCTCTCAATAATCCCTTTTAAGACTTTTTCTCCTTCTTCATCTCACTTCTGTAAAGCCTTCAGGATTCATCCCCATGCCTTGTGTTTCCTTTTCCCATTCTCAACATCTGGAGGATGACCTAACATTCTCTAAGCCACTGAAGCTTCATTGTCCTCCGTTATATTGGCTTTTTCCTAATTTTGCTTGTTCTTAATGGATTTTTGTCTCAAAGGACAATCTTTTGTTCTATGGCCTTGCAATCCACAATGAAAGCAAGCATTTGGCAAGTTCTTGTATATAGTCTGGTGTTCTAGGGGTTTTTCTCCCCCGATGTCTATGGAAATTTTGGAGGGAAGATCCTTCTTTAGATCTACTTTGACACAAATCTATGCGTGCCATCTTGCATTGAACAAGTGTTTCGCACCTTCATAGGTGAAAGCACAGACATCTGTCAAGGCCAAAGACCAACCGATGAGCGATACGATTTTCCTTATGAATCCATGTGAGGTGCCAATTTGCAAAAACCATTGTCACAAGGACTCGAGAGGGGGCTTAGGACAAAACAATTGATTGATAAGACATGTTCTCTTTAGTTCGTCTTGCTTCACTAGAATATCCTCCCTTCGAAGGGAGATGACTAAGGGCTTAACATCGAAAAGTCCCAAAGAAGCGCAAGAGGTTGTCCTCCAACAACAGGCCCACATTACTCACCACCGAGTGGGAGATCCTAGCCATGGAAAAAGAGCCCAAGCAAAACGAGTCCAAAAAACCTAAAAATCTAATATCCCAGAGTGACCAAGCCATCGCCAAAAAGAAAAATCATCAAAGCGCTGCCCAACAAAACATCGATACAAAAAGGCGAAACACAAAAGCACACATTCTAAAAAAGGACACTCTAACCTCAAAAGAGGAAATCTCTAACCTCTCTTTTCTTTTTCTTTTCTTCTTTTTTTCTCTTTTTTAACGTCTATTTTTTTATTCATTCTTTTTTCTCTTTTTTTCTCATCTTCCCTTTTTCACCTCTCTTTCTCTATTTATTAATTTAAATCACAACCTCTTCTAAAGAACAGCGGGAAATCTCTGCTAAAAATAAGAAAGCTGCCTCAAGCAAACGAAAGCGCCTAATCAAACTGGCTCGGCTCCATGTGAAAGACCTAGTCAGCTGTCTACCGCAGAGCCCCATGACAGATGGTTTCTTTTTCCTTGAAGTCCTCCTGCTCGTCGAGAATCACTGTGTTGCCCCTGTCTATCGCCGATTGATGATGGACATCTTCCTTCTTGTCTATCGGAGAGCACTTCTCCTTGCTACTCAATCCTCTCTCTGCAAGTAACTGGTCTGGTTGAGCTCTCCTGCTACTCAATTGTCTCTCTTCAAGGAAGTAACTCGCCTGGTAGCTCTCAATGTGCTTTTCACCTATCCAAGAAACCTACAAAGGCAAAATGAAGACTTACGATAACAACCAATGTATTGTAGTCGTCTTTACATGGTGATATTGAGTAATGGGAACTCCATGAATTCAGACATTCTTATGATTATAATAAACTACTTTCATCCTTCCTAGAGTATTTATAGACTCATACGACATCCTTAGATAATTGATATCCTGTGGAGAAATCCAACAAGGAAGATCTAACCTCTTGTGTTTCTAATCTCTAATTTCTATTACCAAAGATTACAATTGAGTAAAAGCTTAGGCCCCCCTAGATTTCTTTTCTCTAATCTTTCTAACAATGGATTCTACAGAAAGATAAGTTGGATGAACTTTCAAATAGTTATATTATCCATAGTTAAAAGAACAATATGTATGGCATTGTCATACACACACATTAAAAGCACAATTCGTATAGAGTATCACCCACACACATTACGATTGCACATTTGAAGAAAATCATTAAGTCTGCTAGGATTGAAAATCTTTCAAGGTGTTTGAACACATTGATCACGAACACAAGATTGTAATGAAATTATTGCTTTTCTAAAACTCGGTCCTTGATAAAGACACTTCCAATCACATTGTTGATAAGTAGATCATGTGAATCATTCATTGATGTTCATGCACCAATTAATCCATATGAATAAATATATATTAAATGCTAACCAACAGAAGTAAATAATATAGTACTTCGTCCTCTAAACAAAGGATTACAACAATTTCTAAGATTGCAATAGGCTCTACTAATAAAAATGATTTTTCTAGGTCTTTCTTGAGACTATGGACTATGAGGTCATTAATGGGAATCTACGAAGGAGATATAATTGCAGAGTGCTGGCCAAAATGATAACTCCTTGGAATTATCATTGGAATTTTCTCTCATTCCTTCATCAATAGATTTCTAGTGTTTGATGCATAGAAACTGCCTTGTAGGATAGGATGTTTGGACAAGCCACATCCTCCCATTCCTTGCATGTCCTTGAACATTACACCTTGATGACTGGTTGTGAGGATACATTCAATTTCTTACCTTGTATATCTATTTCCTGTTATAGCGACAAATACCACCATTTGTTGCTTTGCATTGATCACAAGTCGCAGCTTCTTCAAACACAAGTCAACAATGCCTAAACTCCAAGTAGAATGAACAACTTTTGCATCATGGGAGATAATTATTGTCAAATGGAATACTCTAGAATATACTTTAACATGAGTAGAATGAGTGTTGATGCCCATAATTATTGTGCTACCTGGCCATATACAAGTCATAAAATGTTTTGAAGTTTTGTGGTTCTTTACACCTTAAAATGACCTCTATGATAGCTACACAAGTAATCAAATATTTGCTACAACTTTCCACAATACATTACAAGAAGCACCATGGTTAATGTGTCCTTGCAAGTTCAACAAAATCCTGCTGCCTATGTGTACTCACTAGTTGTGGCCTAGATTTTTGTATCATATAGGATAAGTTAGAATGGCTAAATATATCTGATATATTTGATTTTTACTCTGTGATTGCATTAATCATCTTAGATATAACAATACCAAGAGAAAAATACTTGTTTCTTCTTGGTTGTCCATGGCTTTCAAAAACACAGTTAATTCAAGACTCGATCTCTCATGCACCTGCTTTTTAATGTGCAAAAAAAGAAATATCTCTTGCGAGAGATAAGATAATGTGACATGACATGCACCTACGAATAGAAAAAATAATCAGTAGCTTGATTAACTATCAAATTATGAGGAATAACAATTCTTTTATCCAAGTGTTAATCCATTAACTGCTTCATTATAAATGTAAGAGTTATTCTACAGCCTTATGAAAACCAATTGCCCATTAAATTGGTAAAACAAAATGACTGCTTAATTTGATTATAGATGAGACTCCAGCCTGGGAGACCTATTATATAATTTTTTGGAGGATTTTATAAACAAGATAGTTTCCAAGTTAAAATCAATCAAAAGAAAGATGAAAAATACAAAAATACACAACTCTAGGATTTGAACATTAAAATCAAATTTCACAAGTATCTCAATGAGTACGTAGATAACTTTGCATGAGACTATTCAACATGCAAGATCTAGATAACAAACTCTATCAGCATTGCATTGACCTTAAGGGATGCAATCCCAGCACACCTGCATTGTCATCACATCAATCCCAGTTGTATATTTAAAAGGAAAAGTACAATTGATCAGCCTTTGCATGTGAGCACACCTGTAGGCATGTGTGTATATGTGCACGTGTTTATAGGCTTACATACATACATACAACATACATATAAAAATGCATTCATACACATCCATACATTCATTCATTCATTCATACATTAGTACATATATTCTTACATACATCCATGCATAAATGCATACATACATACACACAACATACATATGAAAATACATTCATACACATCCATACATCATACATATCCATACATTCATTCATTCATACATTCATACATATATTCTTACATACATTCATGCATAAATGCATGCATACATACATACATGCATGCATGCACATGCATGCATACATACATACATACACACACACATATGTAAGTTCATATGCATATATAAAACCATGCATGCATGTATACATACATAAGCACACACATGTAGACATATGCATGCATGTGTTTATATATGTAAAAGTGAGAGCCAGTGAGCAGAGCGACAGAGAGAGAGAGAGAGAGAGAGAGAGAGAGAGATGTATATACAAGATCTACAGCGGACAAATTCATTTGCATTCGTACTTCTCTTGATGTCAGCCGAAAGGGACTTTTCATATAGATGAAGAGGACCTTTAGACTTTTACAAGAAACTTCTAGAAAACTCTTCAGGGGTCCTACAAGAAGCTTTTCACCCTGAAATTTTTAAAAATAAAATAAAAGAAAATAACAAGTTTAGAAAATATTGGAACATTAGCCTTCCAAAACATAAAAGTACTCGCATAAATAATTCACCTATGCTTTCAAAAATTAGAACTTAAAGAGTTTTAAGCGATTTAGAAAGCCTGCAACAGGATTTATCCGAAAAGGGAAAAGCTGGAAGGGGAGGGGGAAGAGCTTTATCCCAACAAGGGGGGAAGGCATGGGATCAGGGCCAGAAGGGGTATTTAATCATTTCACTGAACACATCGACACAAACAATTCAAACATATAGAACTCCACTGTAGGTCTCCTGCAATATAATGATGTAGGTTGTAACCACTCTAAAGACATTCGAGAAACCAAACACAACCTACAACTAATTCAACCGGAGCATCCTCTGCAGGGATCACTCGTAACTTTTACACTTCGAACCACAAAATCTCACTAGATCACTTTTTTTAGCAAGGTGTCACAATTACAAAAAATGGCCTTTTAAAGAGCCTTTCAGCACTTGTTTAAGCTCTAGCTCAGAGTTGGACCACTTGAGCTTAAAGCAAACACAGAACAGAATTCTAGCATTTAGTCCAAAGTGCTTCAGACAAAGAGATCGCCCCACCAGGATGCTGCATGCCTCAAATTCCTAGATTGAGCATTGTACCTGAACAAATATTGTGCTCCAAAATCAGCAGGATTTCAAAATCACTGTTGTGAGGAGGACCAAAGATACTATCAACAATTATTTTGATTGAAATAGAAATAACGATAAAAATGGAGAACAAGCAAAAAGCTATTACGATCTGTGATAGAAGCTTACATCTATTAGCTTCATTCTATGAAGCTCAAAATCATTTACTTTATTTTTCATCTGTACAGCTTAAGATGTGGCTCTTGAACTGCTCCAGCTCAGCCAAGACTTCTTCCTCAGGTCGATAAATTAGATCATTCATTCGCCAGATCTGCTCATCAGCATGACAAGAAGAAGATTTAGTCACTCATACACATTACTAGCTCCATACTAAAATAAGGCAGGTCCTACAACCAAATAAGTCAGAAAAATAACTCATTTTATTCATCTCATAATAGAGTACCATTCTCAATGAGTAAAACCAATGCTGCAATCATAAAACACAACCCACATATTTCTGAGGGCCATGCTGGACAATGTACTCAAAAGCCACTCCAAATAATAGTCCTGTGTGTTCATGTAACCACCATGTTGTCATCTACATGCTTAAATTTCCATCGTCACTAATGGACTCCTTACTGTGTAGCTTCTGCTGATAATTCAATAATGTGTTCATAATTACATTTAATATGCCTCCAAATCTACTCAACAATCTTCAAGATATTCATCCTTTGCTTCCTTTAAATAAGAACTGCAGCACACCCAAACAACACACACACACACACACACACAAGAGAGAAATAGAACAATAAATTTCTATCTATAGAAATGTCGCAATGACACATGACAAAAAAAGGGGGTAGAGTTACATAATGGTAAATTTCATATGATGTATAAGTGAAACAAATGGGAAAGAATGAAGGACAAAATGGTTTAGTCGTAGTGCGAAATAGGTATCGCTAAAATGACCACGAGATATGGGAAAGCCACTACACATCTGATGAACAGATAGACTAAATGGAACAAAATGGGTGAGGAGCTCAATCTACAAAAGTCTAATTAATCCTCCATCATAAAATGCCCTGCATTACTTTCCAAAAGATCTCCTAGATATCCTCAATGGTTAGTACATTGTGAGCTGAAATGGTCCAAATCCTGGAGTGCAGACAATCAGCAGTGTGAAGGAGTCCTTAATCAAGTGCACATAGATCCTTATAGGCCTGAAGATAACTCCCTACATATCAGTTTTGGCACCTCTCAGAATTCTGGGCTACCCTAAGGTACACCCCATCCTGCCATTCAAGAGATCACAAGGCTAATGGATTAGGATGACCTTAAGGCAACGCAGTGCTAAGCTGTCTTCTGAGAACACAACAAAAGCTCAAGGTCATATTCATGGTCTTCCCTCTCCCTCTCCAGTTTCTGCATCCATGCACGAAACTGCACAGATACTAAAATGCCACCTATGAATCCCATGGCAACGAGTAAGCTACTCATGTGGATACCTCAACACCAACTCACTAATGAATGTGGTGTACCACCAACGAGCAAGTCACAATGATTGAAGGTTACTCATCCAAACAGACCATATAGAGGAGAAGTTTGTCATGTATATAACAAAACAATGATCAAACATACTGATGTGGGCAACATCTCCAAGATGAAACCCAAAAGAGCTACTACCACAAGCAAGTCACCATGAGGGCTACCAATAAAGGCGACATCCTCCACCGGATTCAACTCCATTTGTGTTTGTGTAGGTATCCAAATGGCTATGCCATCCATGGTAACACTACCCTGAAAGAGGGCATGATCATGCTCTCCTAACATAACCTCCTTGGTCACTGACGGGTACTCAGTCCATCCCTGTGGGAATGCCATGTACACAGGTTTCCTTATACATAGGAAATCCTCCACTAAGGATTGCTAGATTACAAGCAAGCATAGTGCCCAGAAACAGCCTTTCTGGGAAACGGAGTGGCCCAGAAACCCCATTTCCAGGTGAGAGTACAAAAACTTTCTCCCAAAAAATCGCATTACCTGGGGAAAATTTGATAGTGTCTTCCTATATATGTAGTGTTTGGGAGGACTGACATTGCGCTGATAGGCTCCACAAATGATGTATTTTCCCCTCTTTGAAGATAGTCCCATGGATTCCTCTCAAGAACTTGTGAAAGAGTTGCTAATACGTGAAATTTCTCGGACTATGTTTTTTTTTCCAAAAGTTTGAAATAATTTTATGTCTTTCTTCTCCTGTTTTCAGATTTTAGGAGCCAAAATTTTTTGTTTATCTTTCTTGGATTTTTATTCAAAAGATAAAATCACACAAGCTCACTCTACTATTCTCTACAGAATTGCACTAACTTCTTTATGAAAATCGGTTAGCTTCTTTCCTCACTTTTCCCACGATAGAAAAATTGCACACACATTTATGTTTAATTTTACATCTTCATTTTTCTTTTGGCTAGGAAAATCACACATGCAACCAATACTAATACACACTTTTTTACATGTTGCTTCAATGATTTTCTTTTTCACTGATCCCCCTTTTTTCCCTTTTGACTTGTGAATTTCCCCTTCTTTGATATTTTTTCCAGAATTGCAATTTATCACTCTCGCTTACCTTGCTCTATTCACAATTGTACTTACCAACTCAAAGCTTAAACAATATCACACTTGCACTTATATCATAGTTGAACTTCTGTCATGGTTGAACTTGTAAATTGTTAGTTGTTCAATCATAAATGTAATAAATCAATAATGTATGAATGTTCAATGTTGAATGCATGCATGTATGATGTACGATTGTATGCATTGTGTGTACATAATAAATAAATAAATATATATATATATATATATATATATATATATATATATATATATATATATATATATATATATATATATATTCCAGAGTTTCCAAGAATTTGGAAACGGAACGAAACGGGGGAAACATATACATATATACACACACACACATATATACAGACACATTGTTTTTCGGTTTCCCCTGTTTCCCGTATTTCCCGTTTCCAAATTTTTGGAAACTCCAAAACTCCGTTTCCAACCACGTTGGACACTATGCTAGCAAGTGCCCTTATGGTAATGCATGCTACCCATGCAATAGTTCTATGGCAAGTCAAGGATCTAACCCACAAGCTTTCCCTATGGAACTATAAATCAAGACCCACACCATAACATGGTTCGACAAAAGACGACTCATATGACCCTATGATCCCTCTTGGGTCAAGAGGAACTATCTCATGAGTCATGATAGAGTCCATAGTGGTGGTCTAATCAAACCTTGTACTAGAGATAGTGTACATGCACATGCCATGTGCCTAGCCTCACTACGCATAGCACCACGTGCATCTTGATGGATATCTCCAAATGAAGGTTCCAACCACATGCATGAACTAAGAGTCAAGCATCAACCGCATGGCTACTCATGCATGTCCATGGATACCTCATAGGAAGGATCCCAAACATACACATAATCCATGTACCTACCACATGCATGGTCTATGAGTCAAGGATCAACTCGTATGGTCACTCATGCATGACAACGAATGTCTCGTTCAGAGGATCCCAACATACACACAATTCTTGTCTTGAGCCAAAACAAGGATGGCACTATGTGTATCAATGGACACTACGTACAAAAGATCCCAACCTATAATCATACAAAGGTACCAATCTACAAAGGTCAAGGCAGTCTTGTTTCCTCACACGTAAGGTATCTTATGCTGACTTACCTTACTTCTGGCGTCTGACGGCCATTCCTGACATTTTACTGACGGGTCTTTTCCAGAGAAAATTTAGGGTTTTATTTTCTGTTGCGTGCCAATTTCCGGTCACTGAATTGTTGCATGTATACCTCCTGAGACAAGCCAGCATACCTCTTCTGAGCCCCCAATGTTCGGCAGCATACCTCCTCTGAGCCCCATGCCCCCACACTCACGACGGCCTGCTCAACTCTCATTGTTGCTTGCCAATTTTCAGATCTTGTTGTGTGGAACCTAGGATATAACAAAGCTTGACAGTGGACACACACAGTTGAAACTTCCAAGTACAAGTTACAACGAAGGTGATTAATCTTGAGCTTTCGCATTCCATGTATGCATAATGGATTATGGCATTCCATGGTCTAACCACACTCCCCATTTACATAGCACGAATGCTCCCAAAAAGTGTGGCCCTTAAATAAGGCTGCTTGTTACACTCGAGAGATCATCGATGAACCGTGTAGTCAAGTACTTATGATCCTCTGTTAGAATCATTATTTAACTTCCTCTACCACAAGAAATTGTCCGTGAAACTACCCAAAGAACCCTTGGTTTGAAACGAGACACTTTTTTTTTTAAATATATAACTATTAAAAGAACAAACCAACCGAGTTTCTTTTTTAAGAAAGTCTAAAGAATAAAAATAAATAAATAATAAAACACCCAACCACAACATCAACAAACAAACAAACTAATACAGGCACATAAACACTTATACATTCATACAAAACACAAGAAAAAAAGTATAAAACTACACCCTATATCTACGATGTACTTTGCCATCACTTTTTGCAGAGACAAAGCTATAGCCTATCACACTTGCTTCTTGTATTGTGTGGGCATTTTCTGTTACGCCAGAATCACACTTCCCTACACTAGAGTTGAGTTTTAGTTTGCATAATTTCTTTTATTTTCACGATATCAAGAGGATGACCGATGTATATGTTTTGTCACTGATGTATATGTTTCATTGTTTTGTCTCATAGGCCAACTTATGAATTTAGTAATCACCCCTCCCTCCCTCCCTCGATTAATTACCTAGGCAAAAACACATGTTTTTCAATTGAAAGGCTTTTTGACAAGCTGAGCTGATTTCAGGTCACCTCCATATATCCAAAAATAGTGCAGAACAAAGGAACATTCTTCTGAAACCCTAAAACCTCATTATAGGTTCAAAATAAGGGTCACAAGCTTGCTTGGGCCATAGGCCACAGTTTGTGATCATCCCAGATAGGTTCACAGCCAAATCTGTCACAATGCAAAAATCTGAAACATGATTACAGATAGCCTAAACGAACTAAAAAGCTTTTTCTTGTGCCTCTCATCCAATCATACACTTCAGAACGATCTTTTAACTAATGCAGACAAAGCTTCAGCAGGCAGCAGAATGCATGTCTGCATCATGGTCATAGAACATTTTCCTAAGCATTGTGATTCACACTTCTCTCCTTTAAGGAGAATTTATTCAGCTTATGGAGGAAATACATATTATGTACAGTAAGTACGACCTCCACCTTAGTTAAACAAATATTTAATAGCTCCTAGCAATTAAGCAGGAAAACAGGAAACCATGAAACCAAAGCCTGAACAATACATACCTGAAGAGTTCCACCACCTCCTGTCTTCTCACAATCTGCAGAGACACTCACAATTGTCCATGGATCAAGGAGATTCCATTGAAAATCAACAACCTTATCTCTGCGAATCCAAAGAATGCACAGAAAGTATCCTGTTAATTCCACCTCCAAACAGCATTACATATTTACATTGCATGCATACATTGAATATGTACATTAAATACGTACATACGTACATACATACATACATATTACATACATACATTACATATATACATTACATACATACATACATACATACATACATGCAGATATACATACATTACATACATACAAACATGCATACATTACATACATACATACATGCATGCATGCATACATACATACATTACATACGTATGTACGTGCGTACATACATACATACGTACGTACGTACGTACGTACGTACGTCTTACATACATACATCATACATACATACATACATACATACATACATGCATGCATTACATATATACAGACATATGTTACATACATACATACATACATACATACATACATACATACATGCATGCATACATACGTACATACATACATACATACATACATGCATTACATTAATACATAAATTCGTTACATACATATGTTACATATATACATACATACATACATACATACATTTAACGTACATTACATACATACATACATACATACATACATACATACATACATACATACATACATACATACATACATACATGCATGCATACATACGTACATACATACATACATACATACATGCATTACATTAATACATAAATTCGTTACATACATTACATACATACAAACATACATTACATACATTCGTAAACACACACACACACATACATACATACATACATACATACATTCATACATACATACATACATACATACATACATACATACATACATACATACATACATACATACATACATACACACACACATACATATACAACCCATTAAAAATGAAACACACTGCTTATGTATCTTTGAGGCATCAAAGTATTGAGGTCTATGGCTCTGATTTAATCATCCCCTGGCAATGATTTTTGCTGAAGAACCAAAGTTGCAAAACTTGATTAACCTGGGTAAATGTTAAGTAAATTATGGTGTGCATGTGTTGCTGTAGTGATATGTCCTATCAATTTAGCAGGATTCTCAAAAGTCGGATCGTGACCATATGACAATCAGTAAGATGATATTCCACTAATGATAATGAAAAGAATAATTATAATAATAGTAATAATGATAAAAATGAGGCTGACAAGGCCACATATGTAATGCAGTGTTCAAGTCATGAAAGCAAATGCATACATTATTCGATATCAAACTACATCACATTTGGGTTGCAAACATTCAATCCGATAAGATAACATTCCTATCAACACAAATTACTCTCTACTGTCAGCATCTACACACCTGGATTACCAAAAAGGGCAATTGTATTCATTTTACCTATGGCCAGCATGCTGAAAGAAGAGCCCAGGAGGTGGCCAGTTTCCACGCTTTGATGGTTTAGTTTCCTCCTTTCTCTGTGATACCTATAAATACCCAACAGAAATCTGATTCCCAAACCAGTCCAATAAGAAAGAAGCATAAAAATGAAAATTAGAGCTCCCAGCAACTGACAAAAAACTCCTTGAATAAACTTGCCTTTTACACCCATGATGGAGTACCAAAACAGATGTCAAGAAGAAATAATGAAAAGTCTCGACATAAACCTACAATGGGTCCTGAAATGCAATTCCTGTTCTCTCAAACCAATAATGTTCTAATTGTTGTCTTCAATGATTTCCTCATTTATGATGGTACAGAACTGATTCTTCAAAGATCCAATTGACTCTTAAGCTGCATTCGTCTTAGAATAGTGCAACCACTTGATGAGATTCGCAAGGTATAAACTTTTATGCAGCTTCTAAACTCTCTGATTGAGAGCAAACTCAAGCTTCCATGTCATATATCGTGGGTATGTCTTTCAATTTCAAGACTTCCTTTGAAGATCATGCAAAATCATCCACTCCATACTATTCTATGTAATGATTAACAAACACAAGATGTTCAGCCTTGAGGCTAAGACACCTGTAAAAATCTTTGCAATCTAAAACGGGCAACTATAACGAGAAGATAATTCAAAGCATGTGAAAATCATGTATGACATACAAGCCCCTAATACCCAAATGTACACACACACACACACACAAACTTCTACATCTCAAGGATACAATACCAATTAGCATAATCGATAGCACAATCTTGTGCTGTCTTTATTCTATTCTTTCCATTATGTAATATTTCCTATACATACTGCAAAGAATGAATCACAACAACCAATGGCCTTGACTCATAGCTATACATAGGAACGAACAAGAAAAAATTGATAGCCGAATACATAATACTATCACCAGAAATAAAAACTCAATTTGTAAAAAATACTGCTCACAATTAATTTGATGAAAAGAAGACATGCTCAAGGCATTTCCATTATGATCCACTTTATGCACTAAGTCAAACCATACATTTCAATGTGATATGTGCATGATA
>CM035430.1:4872982-4875482 GCA_020310875.1 Ceratopteris richardii | reverse complement strand
AGGGCAGATTTCTGCAGTGTTTTGAAAGTCTCCAATGTACTCCTTTCTAAACATTAAATACATCATGGACATATGAAGCAAAGATATATTGGCTCCCACGTATTTCCTTCAGTCTAAAAGCAATAGTTTGCCAAACTTATATTAAACCCATGAGAGACCATTAAGTGTAACTTTGTCTTTCTATCTTATGAAATTGTTCCTATCGAAAGCAAACTTGTTCATCTACATTTCCTCATATCTCCCATCTCAAATGTCTATACAGCAGCTCATGCTAAATTCCACAGAGCCAAACAACTACAAAATTGTAGAAGATTGATTAAGCTGTTGCACAGATGAGATAAACATATCTACAAGAAATCATTGTCATTGAAATGAGCCATTTGATTCAAAAGCAAAATGAAACTGAAGATTTCAGGACTAAAAGCATGAGGTTGACAGATACTGGTTACAACGATTGAGCGTGCTTCAACATTCTTCGGAAAGGAGAACAATCGAAAAGCACTCAGATTGCAGCTAAAGAACAAGAAACTCTGTTCTCTGAAAAGCAGGTCATGTGTATCTGACAATTTGCAATCTAAATTCAGAAACTGTTAACCTCAAGTCTAAATGAATATACAGAATCTAGATGAACCTCAAGTCTAAATGAGTATCTGACCCCAAATGTATGCATTCTTACTTGACAACTTCGTGACATAACGACCCTGCTATCACAAAATCGGAGGGCCTAACTATATACACCATATGCATCCCATCTTGTGGGATACAACAGGTCCCATGTCTACACTGCCCATTCCTTGTAGACTTGTAGATTTATAAGTTTACGCCAACGACGTCCCCAGTTCAAGATAGCTTAAAAAAAAGTAATACACCAACGAGGTCGCCAGTTCAACATAGATTCAAAAAAAATATAACATAAAAAACAAATAAAGTACCTTCTCATAATCCCATATGTTTACAAAGCCATCATCAGCAGAGCTCCCAAACACTGATTTTCGTTCCGGACACCACTGAAATAAAATATTCAGAGATAAGCAAGACATGACAAGAAATAAATTGTTTCTGCAACCTCATAACATATTCCAATGCTTTCACGAAAAACCGTACAAACGAAAATTCCCATTCGCTGTCAATGAGCCCTCATTCGCACCTTTATTTTATATCCCCCTCCCCCCCCCCCCCCTCTCTCCCTCTCCCTCTCCCTCTCATAACATATTCCAATGCTTTCACGAAAAAATCGTACAAACGAAAATTCCCATTCGCTGTCAATGAGCCCTCATTCACACCTTTATTTTATATCCCCCTCCCTCCCCCCCCCCCCCCCCCCCCGCCCGCCCTCCCTCCCTCCCTCCCTCCCTTCCCCCCCCCCCCCCCCCTTCCCCCCCTCCCTCCCCCCCCTCCCTCCCTCCCTCCCTCTCTCGCACTATCAAGAGCAGTTCTTGGACATACTAGCAGATGGTTTCATCCAGCGACCACGCTACATGGATACCTACATGCCTCATAGCTCGAGGGTAGCTATTGGCCAGTTGAGGGTCTCATCACACCGACTAGAGATTGAGATAGGCAGAGCCACAGACATTTCCAGAGAGGAGCGGCTCTGCAGGATATGCAGAGTAGAGATGGAGGATGAGGAGCACTTTGTTTGCAGGTGTAGCGCATATGATGACATTAGAGACAGACACGAGACTCTGTTTACAGGGCAGCCCACCCTCCGAGAGATCATGGGCTCTAGAGATCAGCGACAGCTCGGGCGATTCTTACTAGAGATTCAGAGTCACAGAGATTCTCTCCTCCAGCCTACTGCAGCTGCCCACACACGAGGGAGACAGAGTCAGCTCACTGACTTCTTCATTGCACCACGTGGAGCAGCCCTCACCCCCTTAGCTCACACATCGAGAGGGGTGACTCTTCAGCAGGCTCAAACCTCTCGAGCTAGGAGACGACCCCGTGCTATAGGATATCGGACCCTCAGACTTCACAGACACCAGATTGCAGACATTCAGGCTCATGACCATCGCGCCATGGAGGAGAGACGATCCCAGATGATGGCAGATCCCGCTGCAGCCGTCAGGGCGGCCTTGACTCCACCTCCACCCATGTACCACATCTTACACCCGCCCACTAGTACAGGATGGAGCTAGTTAGTCGTTCAGATGCATTATCATGCTTGAACTACCCTTTTGCATATAGGCCATAGATATAGCACTCCATTCACCATCCCCCCCTCCCACTTTCATGGGTATCTCTACATGCATACTACACAGATCTATATCAGCCTTGCCAGTTTTTTTCAGCACTTTTATCTTTTTCCGATTGACAGAAGATACACCCATGTACATTGATTTGTCTCATAGGCCGAGTTCGGCCTCCTAATAGACGTAAAAACTCTCTCTCTCTCTCTCTCTCTCTCTCTCTCTCTCTCTCTCTCTCTCTCTCTCTCTCTCTCTCTCTCTCTCTCTCTCTCTCTCTCTCTCTCTCTCTCTCTCTCTCTCTCTCTCTCTCT
>CM035430.1:4787982-4867982 GCA_020310875.1 Ceratopteris richardii | reverse complement strand
GACTATCATAGACCTATCTTTTCTTCTAAGATCAACAATATCCATTACCATGAACAGAAAAACTTACATCAGGACCATCTGTATGCGTTGCAACTATTTGTCTCTTTTGAGGTAGCTCTCTGATTCTATTCACCTATTTATTAAGACAAATCGAGTCAGCAGAACCATGTAGATTAAATTTAACACCCGCATATACGACATAAAACACACTCCAATGTCTCAGAGAAAAGGGACATGTTAGTCCTTTTTTTACAGAGATTCGACAAAGATTAACTATACAACAAATGCATTCTAAACACAATAAATCAGCATAAAAAATTGCCCACCTCACCAGGATGAATGATTGTCTTATGCTTCTTTACAAATGGTGACCGGGCCTCTTCATTGAACTGTTATAAAATGACTTCTATCAGGAACAAGAACTGTACTCTATCTTAAAAGCAAAGGCATTCATGTTCTTGAATATTAAGCATACTTGTGAAATATGCTCTGCAGCTGCAACCCTTGGTTTCACTACCTCACAGTTTGCGATCACCAGAGTGTTGGGAACAGTTCCATCCGTCTGCATTAACAACCAAAAGGAGGTGAAGAGTTCACATATGTTGACAATTCAAATTAAAAGGCTTCAATATATTTTCGGACATAATTTCTAAATGTGTGGTTCTCTAGCATTGATTCTATGATTACAGCAAAAGGGCCATCTATAATATAATACCTATGTATGTAGGACTTGAACTGTTAACGATAATTATAATTATACGACCAACACCTATTTTCTTTCTCTTTGGACGCTCTATTGTGGTCCTCTTTTGCTTCTCGGCAAACACAATGCAAAAGTTCTACAAAACTCCTTAAAAAATATTAGCTAAGTTCATTGAGTTATAAAGCAGTTATGCATTCTCTGAAAAGAGCACCCAGTATTAAAAAATGCAGCACCAATACGTAAACTTCCAAAAGAAAGACCTGGAACTTCCCACGAAAAAATGACAAAATCAGAAATAACAAACTAAAAACCAGCCCTAAGGTGACCTTTACTCAATACGATGATAGCGATTAGGACATCATGTGACAATTTTAAAGCATGACAAAATTCAATAGAAATCAAATGCTGGAAACACACACTCAACCAAAATCTGATATTCCAAATTGGAATTCTAGAAACAGACAAGTTAAAGTGAGCGTGAAGAAGTTGCATGGCAATGGCAAAAAAAATAAACCCGGTACATCACCAGTGTTAGAAGGCAGGGCCAATATTAAGAGAACAGGGCCACAATGGAACAAATAAAATTTTGCATGAAGCAAACTTCTGAATACTTCAAACAACATTTTACTGGCCACCTGACCTGTATCTAGGGTTGTTATGCAGAAGTTAACATCCTAATGGTTGAAAAGAAAAACGCACCTGCTCAGATAAGTAAAGTCGTTGACGATTTTTGTATGTTGCTTGCTCCAGCTGTGGTCCCCATCTGCAAAAAAAGAAGCTCTATTCATATTATAGCTCAATTACTTAGAAGCACACGGACTATGAATTAACTGCTTACTACTACTCTCTTGACAGAAAATCAGCAAAATACTCAAATAGGCAACGAATGAAAAAGAATGCAAAATCTTATACTACAATCAAAATAGCAGTTATTTTCCTGGCGAATAGAATTACTTCTATTGACGTTGCAGGTCTCAGAATTTCCCTATGAACTTGAGATATGCTTGACTAGTGGTTGGCATACTTTTATGCATCAAAGATAATAAGAAGTTTGCACAACTGCACCATTATCCATGCATGCTATAACATAGGATGACACTCAATGGCATAAAATTGGCTGCTACAATGAGCCAATAGCCTCATCATATACCCCACAAAAGTGCCTATGAACTACACAACAATGATCATAAGAATCTGCCCTAACGCAGGTGGCTCTTTAAATAATAACAATAAAAGATGAAGCGAATACCAGACTACTGTATGGTTTACCTAATTCGGAAGATTGAACATAGAGTTTCTATAAGTTCTGTTTATTCAATGTTGTATCCACGCATCCTATAACATACTATGACACTCAATGACATGGAACTGGTTCTTTCAATGGATTAACAGCCTCATATACCACATCAAAATACTAGGAACTACATAAACGCAATCATAAGAATCTCCCCTAGGGCAGCTTTTCTTTTTAATGACAACCATAAAGATGAATTGTATACTACGTAATTTCATGATTCAAGATATATAAAATAGAATTTCAGCAAGTTCCATGTAATCAAGGTTACATAATTCCTCCTTAGAATAACTTTATGGTCTTATTTTGCCATATGTATCTAAAAATTCTTCCCTTGGTTGTGAACTATTCTGCAGCCCATTGTGTACTCGCACAAAGGACTGAATCTTGTCTAAGATCTCACCAAAACACATCTTGAATTACAAGTCTAGAATCTTGTACATAAGGCTTCCTAGGAGATGTATATATACATGAGCATGCAGATTAAAAAGAAATCCAAGAAAATAAAGCAAACAAAGCAATAAGATTGTGCTAATTACCAAAAGAACAACTAAAAATGGTGACTTGGAAGTCCACACTAGCACAAAACTTTTGCTAGGCCTTTTTTATCATTATTAAAACATTTTCTTTTTCTAATTCATCTATATAACCTTAATTTGATATACATGTAGCTTCCAAACATGTGGTAGCTGATTGTGATGATCCCATAATGCTAAAATCGCATAATGAGTCTACTGATATGATTAGTCTTAGCTTTTGACTTGTTTGACTAACCCTTTGACTGGCTTTCGATCTAAACTTTGACCCACAAATAATGGTACATACCCAAAGTTGACATGTTCAAGACCCTAATTTTGGATGAAGCAAATAAATGACTTCCTGGATTGATCTTTCTCCAGCAACGTGAACCAAGTTCCTTTACATAAAGAATTCCAACTTCTTTTGATTTCAACTTGAACTGGAACTAGAGTTTGAATTTTTAACATCTGATCTTTTGCCTTGTGTAGTTTTACATTTGCCTTTGATTTTGCTTTAATTTAGCATGGCGACCTCTAGATTTAACGAGAGAAAGATTCTGCTTGATTTGTTCCTCTAAGTACCCAAACTTGCAACTTTAAAAAGGTTAAAGGTTGAGCATACCAACTCATTTACAAAGTCAATGATGTGACAAATAAAAAAAGGAATCAAGTTGAGGAAAAGAGTTCAATGTGCCATTGACTAGCTCTCAATCTCAATATGTTGCTCTTCTTCCATACATATGCCATTCAATGCCATCTAAGTAATTAAATTCTAGCCATATTACACGGCTGGAATAGGTTCCTAAGAATCTTCCATGCTTATTTAGAAGTCCTACACAAGCATGTGTAGTATCACTCACGCTTTGATGGATAGGAAAATGAGGATAGTACTAGTTACTTAAGCATCTTGAAAAATCCATCTCCTTTGTTTTGTAGTAGGATGTGCTAGTTTGTGGTTAGAATAAGAGTAGATGGAGCATCTAAATGGATGCAAAAGGTGATTCAAGATCTACAAATCTCCTTCTTAGGTTCCTTAGGGCATCACCATTGGGTCTAAGGTTGTCTCCAATTATATAGCCCCATAAGCCCTTGGCAACTAATAAGTTTCTACCCACATAGTTCCATGATGGGTAGTTATAGTTGCCCTCTAACTTATCCTATTAAAGTTAACCAATATTATTGATTCAACTCTTTCAGACACAATTGTATATGTTGTAAGTGGAGATTATGATGCAAGGACTCGAAAAGCAAATTTCCTTCGATTGACTTGTCAAATAGCAAGAATCTTTGTGTCTATATGGAGTAATCAAGAGAGAACCAAGAGGAAAGTCAAACTGGAATTAGAATCTTCTCTCAAAATTAATAAATATAGATTAAACTTGGGAGCACTAAGTGAACACTGACTTTGGCCAATTGTAATAAATATATACCTTCATAAGTTCAGAGTTATCCAAACTTACAAACTCAAGATAGAGAACACAAATACATACACATTGGAAAAAATAACAAACAAAAGCAAGAGACTTAAGACCAATATAAGACATGAAAGTTACAACCAAGAAAGAAAAAACCAAGAAAGAAAACCAATACAAAAAGAGATGCACACACACTCACATGAACACGAACACATACACACACACACACACACAAAACAAAAAATAATAAATAAATAATAAAAATAATAAATAATAAATAATAAATAATTAAATAATAAAAAATAATAATAATAAATTAAGAAAGAAACAAATTAAACTAAAAAATAAAAAATATAAAATATATAAAAATAGAATTTAAATTAAAAGAAAATAAATAAATAATAATAATTCCATAAATAAATAAATAAATAATGATTATATATATATAAATATATGTATATAAGCAAATTAAACAAAAACAAAACGAAATAAAATGTGCATCGTCAACTTCTATGTCTGTCCTAAACAAGAAGTATCAAAATTAAACTTTATCATGCATAGCTTGGACAAATAGCTATGACATCCCTACTCACGTCATCAGTGCCCTAGAGTAGGTGCAGACTTTAATAAAGAGTCTTTCTAAATCAAGATCTCTAACAAAGTCAACGAACTGAGTTTCTATCACTTCCGGAAGTGAAGGGCAAACTCAGCCATGATAAAGTCTTGCACAAAGAACAAACAAATAATAAGAAGAAAGGAATTAGAATTATAAAAATTAAAATTAAAATTAATAAATATATAGATAAATAAAAATAAATAAATATATGAATAATAAATAAATAAAAAATATAAAATAATTTTAAAAAAATATATATATTAAAAATAATAATAATGAATATAAAGAAATAGCTAAAATAATAATAAAAGTAATAATAATAATAATAATAATAATAATAAACATAAAAGAACAAAAGACTAGAAAGAAGCTATAAATAGAGAGTGAAAAAGAAGGGGGAGGGGGAGGGGGAGGGAAGCATAGTTGTTAGCAACGTTTTAGCAACGTCGAAGGCAACGTGTTGCTAACGCGTTAGCAACATAGCAACGTTTGGGCCTAGACGTTGCTAAAACGTTGCGAACGTGTTTTTTTTTTTTTTGGTTTTTTTGTTAATATTTTGGTAGTCTACGCATCCTATAGCTAAGATATGATGAAATGCATGCTTTTAAACATATAAATAAATATACACACATATATATATAATGAACTAAAAGTAGATATGCGACATGTAGTATGTATACTACACATGCATACATATATTCATACATATTACATATGTAGATGCATACATACATGGTTGCATGCATGCATACATAAATGCTTGCATGCATGCATGCATACATACATACATACATATTACATACATACATACATACATACATACATACATACATACATACATATATACATACATACATACATACATACATACATACATACATACATACATACATACATACATACATACATACATACATACATACATACATACAAGTAGATACATACATACTTGCATATTACATACATACACATGCACATTTGTAATTATATACATACAAACATACCTACATAGTATAGTATATGATAGACATGGACATTATAGTATAGATTATTGAGTCTAGATTAGTCCCTGCACAATTCAATATTCACAATTCAATATTCACAAGTGATGTCCGTGCTAAGTAGTGAGATCAATGATCATAGAAGACTACCCTTGGCTTTGAAGGGCCAAGGCCATGCATGAAAATTTAGTCTAAGCTCTATAATTGCATAAGGAGATCAAGAATATGGAAAATCCAAAATATTTGGCTAGCTCAAGGTGATAAGGCCTATAAAGAAAATCATACATAAATAAATGTATGCACTTTTATAGCTTTTTTTATGTCTTCCTCATTATCCATGTTTTTTTATTTCATTTATCATACATTTTTGACCAAATTTTGAATAGTTTCTTATCCCTCCTAAGGACAATATAGTTTTGGATTACAAAAAAAATATGCATGCAAAGCAACGCGTTGCGAACGTCGCAACGTTGAGAAGTTGCGGTTGCGAAGTTGCGAACCGTTCGCAACGCGTTGCGATGCAACACTGGAGGGAAGGAACCACAAAATACCTTATCATTAACCCAAATAGTGTTCCCCTTCTATTGAATTTACTAATGATTAATTTGAAAACATGAAAAGAAGAAGAACCATAAATGAACTTGTTACGAAGTAAGAAAGTCCTTACCTTCTTTGAAACTTTCTTGAATAAATACCCTTTTTGGACAAGCAAAGAAATTAGTTGACAACATTGAATTACAAATGAAGACAAGCTTGAACATAGACGAGAAAATCTAAACAATTGAGAGCAAACAACGCCGTACTTTGCTAAATGAGAAATATTTGAATCAATATGAGGCATACTTATCATGTTAATGCTAGCAAATTCCGGTTCTAATCTTTTATCATAAATGTCTACTTCCAAACCAAAAGGAGACTGAAATATTTTTAGATCTAGAAAAGCACAAGAATCACCATGTGAAGTACAATTCAGCTCACAAAAAGTTTTGGGATAAATACCACCACCAAAAGCATCATTGTCTAAATACATAAAATCTTGAAAAGAATTAAAATCAGGAACAAACATATCATCTACAAAGCGTCTAATATTAGAAAGTTTGTGTATAATGATAGGACAGGTATTAGCTAAAACAAGCCTTTCCATAAATTCAAATTCATAAGTAAAAAGATAAAAATTCGCAAGAAAGACAGCACAGTTTGTACCCATAGGAATTCCAATACATTGTTTGAATAAAGTATCACCAACTGAAATATACAAGTTTTCTAAAAGAAACTCTAACCAAAGAAGAATGTCGATTTCATCTACTATTCTAGTGTAACGTTTCTTTTTACCATCTATATCTACAGACTTGGATTTCAACCATAAATAATCAAAATGTGATGCAGATTTTTCTACCAAAAGAGCCTTACATCTATCTTTGGTGAATTTAAAAGAGAAAACTTTCCTAACTAAAGAAGAAATCCTATGTTTTAAATCATTCAAATCTAACTTTGTATACAAAGTGGTGAAGTCAAAAGTTTGAAGCCCCAAAGGAACAGATTTTTCTTCTATAGTTCTTGAAGAGTTGAGAGATTTTATTACAGGAACAACACCTAGAGAATTATCTAATATCCAACTAGAGGAAGTTGGCACATCTGCATCTTTGAGTAATTGTAATAAAGTTTGTCAAGTAACAAGAAGAGTTGACCAAGCTCACATTTGATCAATTTGATCAAATTATACCAAATGGGCCAAGCTATGCAGCTTTACCATTACATAATTTTTGTTAACACAGTCTAATGTTTGCCTCTAATTACATATCTCACAAAGATTTGGAAGCTTTTTCTTTATCATATTAATGGTTGCTTTTCTCAAGTGCCTTGTTTCTATTTAGATAGAATCGTAAACAAGAATATCTACCTCATCAATTTTAAGAGTAGATCTACTTCAAATATTCTTTTTCTTTGTTGGACCAAATCATTTGGTATCGCATACCATTTCTAAAGTGTACTTGTCTCTAAATGCATTACTACTTTTAGTATAATACCAATGGACTTCTATCTTGATCTATATCCTTAGTGACTTCTTGAGCTTTTGCAATACAAAATGGTTTGGCAAATTCATCACCCTCAACAAGGAGGGCAATAAGTGTTCCAACATTTATTTCTTTTATATTTCCATGCCATTGTGCTTCAACCTACTTTGCCATCCTTAGACCTACATAAATATTCCTTTCTAGTGGATGTATTAAGCTTTGAATTGTATTTGCATTACATGCTTGGTCCACATTCAACCTTTGTGTCCTAGAGTCCAATGTGAATGGAATGTGAATAGGCCAATATCCTTCGATATCATTCTTCGTAATCTCTTCTTGATGGATAAAGAAAATCATCCCACCAAGATCCATCTTGATTGCTTGCATACTTTTTCGCACATTCAATCAGTCTCTTCTTTCGCATAAGTGCTTGCATCCACTTTTTACTTTGTTGAACCACATTTCTAGATTCTCCCATATTGCTTTTATCTTCATTTGGTTATTGTTTTGCACCATTAACTATCAAATTAGGGACATGCAATAAAAATCTACACCCATCCTTAAGCTCCCACCAGGCAAAAGGTGAATATTGATTTGCAAATAAAAAGAGTTATGCCATCGTGGCCCCTCGTGAATACATGGTTGAACGTAATATTGCGTAACATAGCCAAAACTTTACTGTTGTTATCAACACATGTGCAAGATTTCTTGAAGTCATAAATCTCTCAAAGATGTTGATCTTCAAGCTTTGGAGTATAGGCTTCAAAAATCAAAACAATCAATCTTGAAAGAATAAAAGCATTATGACATGTCAATCTCTTAGAGAATGTATTGAACATTTGATCGATGTGATCATGAGTATGCCAAACTAAAAGAAAATTTACCTTTACTTTCTAAAACACTTGTTTATCAACAAGCATGCATAAATATCCAAAGACTATTAAATTCTTATTCTCTCTCGCAGAGCTATCAAGCTTCATATACAGAGTTGGTGGAAAATGACCCTCTCATGATTGCAGAAGTCTATGAATCGCAGTGACAATAAGGTTTTGATCATTATGGACATTAGGATATGTGAAGAAAACCTTAGACCTTACATTTCCACTGTATACAAAGCACTACCAAATGCATTTACACAAGGATTTCATCTCCATTATCCTTAGAAAGACAATAAGAAATGGGGAACACATGACTTCTTTTGATCCATATCATCAATCAACA
This sequence comes from Ceratopteris richardii, assembly GCA_020310875.1. Lineage (NCBI taxonomy): Eukaryota > Viridiplantae > Streptophyta > Polypodiopsida > Polypodiales > Pteridaceae > Ceratopteris > Ceratopteris richardii. The sequence goes on along the minus strand of CM035430.1, from coordinate 4,859,199 downwards.
AATACATTCGCTTTGGATATCATAGTGCTTTACTTCTATGATGAATTGCCTTCTTTTTTCCTAAGGCTTTACTTCCACAATGTCTTTGAACTTTGAAAAGACTTTCAAAATTATCCTTTTTCAATATTGTTGTGGCCCCCTTTGGCATGTTCTTCAAACTGACACAAATTGAGCCTTCACCCATCCTAAGCTTACGAGGAATAGTCACATTGTTAAACGCTTCTTTCCACATACTAGTAAAATGTCGATATTGCACATACTTTACTTAGCATCTATGCTCTATGGACTTGAGATACTTCCCGACGTGTAAAGTTATTCGACAAGAGTAACCTTCCAATTGTAGGCATAACTTCACAATGCAAACTAAGTTCTAACATAATCCATCATCAATCTCATTGGACGATGGATAGATCCTTTGTTTTCAATTCTATAACAAGTTCCAAAATTGAGATCTCCACTGATAAACTTGTGTTGATTCTTGAAGTTTATGGACCCTCAAATTTCTCAGCGTCACAACATTGGAGGCCTTGACTAAAGTAATCTTCGAATGAAACATAGGTTACGTACATAATATTCTCAATCATTTGCATGTGAGCACCAAGATATCTATCATGTCTCTCATTATCTAAACTGAAGAATTTCTCTCTTGGTTGCTTAAGTTTCATCATTCTTCATTTGTACAAGCATTTTAAGCCACAACAATGCTTCACAATATCTAACACAACATGTCTATAGGTAAGTAAAGAATTGAAAGTTTTCAGCCTACTTCACGAGACCTTCTAAAGCTAATGGACATGTTTTGTCTAGTCTCATGGTCTCTGTCATTTGCTCCGCAGGCACTTGAAACCGCATATAGGTCAACATGTGGATGATCAACATTAATCGGATGAACATTGTTGCACTAAGATAACTTAAATGACTCAATCGAGAAACACATAATTATTCACACCTTCTATGCTAAGTTTGGCACTTGTTCGTGATAAAGGATCAACCAAAAACAATGAATTAAGACTATGCGACTCAACACAAAAAGGGAGCTTCAGGCATCATCAAAAAAAAAAAGAAGCTCATCTTGAACGAGAAAGAGAAATGGAAACCCATTTCCTTAATAAAGGATTGAAACTTACATCAAGTAATGAATAAATGATTTCAAAATCAAGACTCCAAATAACGATGATGATGGATCATGGATAGTGTCAAATACCAATTAATAGTGATGTTTCACTATGATAGATAATGATTAAAAGATATGATTTGATAAGTGATTATGATGCATGATTATGATGTGTGATTTTGACATTTGATCTTAATAGTGCACTATGTTTGTGATTATGATATGATTATGATGAAGGATTATAATTATTTAAAATTACAAACCTACCTATGCACATTACGCTTGCTATTATCAAGATTTTGTCACATTGTCTCTTGAGATTCGCAAACCACTACTCCTATGACCCCTACACAAGAGAAGAAATATAATTTTGAAAAAAGTTGAATACAAAAGACAAAATAATGAGTCTTCCTCAACAAGATAGAGAAATCATGCTTCTCTTCTATGTTTTCCTATAAGAGATCTTATTAGTCAAAAATTGAGATGACACTTCATGAAGCTCTAGAGTTACGTTCATACAAGTTTTTCTTGCAATGTTAAGTTGCACCAATAATCATATGCATAAATGTGAGAACATCTAAGTTAAAACTTAAGGATAAGGTGGTTTGCGGAGTTTTCTCACTTTGGAAAAGGAATACTAGAAATATTGATCCAAATAAGAACGAAATTGCAAACATTAAGGAAAATTATTTTACATGTAGTAAAAAAAAAAAGATATCACATTCTAAAGAGAACATTGACATATTTCTCCAACTTGTATCATTTACCATATGAATCCTTTCCTCTTATAGCTTTCATGTTAATATTTATTGGCATGCAACAATCAAATCACGTTTTCTAAATAGCTTTTGAGTATGATGTTTTCCATAAGAAACAAAAATCTATACGGAAGGAATAGAGCATCAATGACTTATCAAACTCTTTAAAAAAGTCTCTTTACACATGAATGACATGAAATATTGAGGAGATTAGATACGAGTACATTATTAATATTGTTATATGGTGAAGTCTATTGATTAAAGTTGCACTTCGAGTAATGGACCTTCCTAAATCACTAATAAGCATTTTCCCTTACATTGAAATTTGAGTCATAACCTCATGGTTCTTGTCTTTGGAAGACTTAAATGGTTCATTGGAAGTGCAAGAATACAAAGACATTGAAATGAGTCAAACAAAAGAAACACTCAAGCTTCAAACAAAATCATGGGCACCTTTGTCTATTGCACACTAAAATTTGCCAAGAGAGAAGACCATTTGCCATAAAGATGCATCCCCTAATCAAATGACCACATGTTAATGTCAAACGTCTATGATGCTTTGTAAGGATAGGTTAATCAGACCCGTTCATGTCACTTGCACCTTGACAAGAATGAATAACTTTCTTTATTAAGAGAGATGCCTTTTATTTTTTCTCCTTTAAGAAAAGATTATGTATTTTGTAAGTTGTAAACCAATATTTCATTCAAGTGATCAACCAAGAATCCTAGAGTGTGTTATACTCGTAACTCTTTGGAATGTTATTAAATAGCTCTAATCTTTGCAAGAAAATTGTATAACTTGCAACTATGTGAAAAAAGGTCAAAGAGAATAAAGGTGTGGCATAAGGGATCATGTATGCGTATCGTGTAAAGAAAAAGGGATATAGAAAAAAAGAACACAACTAAAACACAAACTAGATTTAAAGCCAAAGTTGAAAACATATACAAAAAGGAACCTTTTTTTTTATCCCTCTACCATTATCCCACTTCCAAACATAGATTCAATCCCTCCCATGAAGATTATTCTCCAAAACCCCACTAACACTCAAGGGCCAATTGCAGCAGCACTGTACCACTCTAACCCATGTAAAATAGGTATAAGATCTTTGCCTAACACCCCACTATTTCTAAACATACACAAATACATCTAATGTTTGTGCCCATAAGACACTCCTCATTTGGGGCCTTATTGGGAAGTCGATAAAGTCATAATCACACATACAAGAGGCGAATAATACTTTTGACATGTATTGAATAGTTTATAAACGAAACATACTACATTTGCATAAAACTAAGTGTGCAAAAGCATGAAATATATGTGAAACTTCATAAAAAGATATCATATATCATTTATAACATCCAAACATCGTATATTACATTATGCATATAGAATATGTTTTCACTAGGTATAGGACCTTTGCCTAACACCCCACTATTTCTAACCATACACAAATACATCTAATGTTTGGGGCCTAATTGGGAAGTCGATAAAGTCATAATCACACATGAGAGGCGAATAATACTTTTAACATGTATTGAATAGTTTTTCTATAAATGAAACATACTACATTTGCATAAAAGGAAGCGTGCAAAAGCATGAAATATATGTGAAACTTCATAAAAAGATATCATACATCATTTATAATATCCAAACATCATAGATTAGATTATGCATATAAAATATGTTATTCACATTCAGACTATATATAAATTAACATAAAAAACATAGATTGAGACAATACATGCTTCATCTTAGAGAGAAGTTGTGAACTTCTCATCAAATAAACAAAAGAGTCTTAGCAAGCATATCTAAGGGTCAAGAGTGTCAATACACAAGTTTTAGAACCAACAAAAAAGACCACAAGTTGGAATATGAAATGAATCATATGTGACCTCACTGGCCGTGGGGAAAGTTTGAAAAATAAAAAATCCCACAAGCACAAAAAAAAACTATGCATGTATGTACATGCCTAAGACAAAGTGAATAATAAATAGAAAATGCAGCTCCAAATTTTTATTTTCATTTTTTAAGAGAGATGATCAAGAAGCAAGTAATACATAAAGGGTTATTTTAGTGTGCACACAAGGATCTTCCCTTCACGAAAGAATTGTCACTCAACCTCTCAACTAACAAAAGATAAAATATCACCGAGGTCACACAAGCAAAAAGTGCCAATGTGTAGGCTTTGAAACCAAAAATCGATTGAAAGTTGGAGTATAAAGTCAATCATACTCCAATAACCATTGATCATGGAAAAAGGACACAAAAAGTCTCCTTTGAGAAAAAAAAAAGATCTACCTCCATGTGTACCCAAGACAAAGTAAACAATAGTGAGAGAATGCAGCTCATAAAAAGAAAAACATCAAAAGAGAAATGACCAAGCAGTAAGTGCATAAAAGGGGGATTTTAATTTACTATTGTGTGCACTTTAGGTTCATCCCTTCATAAAGACAGATTCTACTCAATTTTCCTACCAACAAAAGATTAAAAAATAATCAATGCATAGGAAAAATGCATACAAGAGAAATCCTTAGCTAGTGTGTGCACAGAATCTCCCCTTTATGAATGTCGCTCAACTTTGCTACCAACAACAAAATTTAAGCCAAGATAATAGACCTAGTTGAAAAGAGAAAAAGAGCATAATGAAATGAAAACATGTTTTAAGGAACATCTCCTAAGAGTGCCATTAATAGGTATAAAAAGGACGTTCACTTATAAATTATTGTATTCAGAGGCTTTCAAAAAGTATGCTGGTAGAAGAAGAGAAATTTCCTCCAACTTCAAGAGCATGTTCGAAGTAGATAGCCACAAAAGCTCTTTTGCAAAGCAGTCCCTAATTTTAAACTAAATTGGACTCCCAAGTTCACAAATTTGGATTAAAACTTTGTGCGGCATCCAAAAAATAGATAGTTTGGCTTCTCCAAATGTGAGCTGTACTGCAGTTTATAAGAAGAAGTGAAAATTATATGCATGTAATAAGCAAGCCACGAACAGCATAAGCTGCTGATCTACGTGAAAAAGCGCACTGGACAAAAAGGGCAATTACTTCTGCGAATCCATTCGAAGCATGGCTCTTATGGGAAGACATATGCACAATTTTGAAATACGACAATTTTCCAAATTTCCTATCCTTAATAAAAGAAAAATATATAGCTTCCTAGAATTTTAAAAATGGGTAAAGCTTAACCATGTTGCTACGTTATGAAGTCTATTTCTTACATCATGTTCACGACATTATCTGTTGAATTCGTACTTGTCATGTATTAGGATGATTATATATTACACCTTGACGTCTTTTGTCTCCCATACCAAAAAATGTATGGCCAGGAGCATAGTTATTTCTCTGCCAGACAAACACTCCAACTTAAAATAGTTAGAAAAGCTTACCACTTCTTCAAAATCAATCGTCTTCTCTAATGGAACTAACCAACCACACAGCTATGCTTAGTAGCGCCACAGAACAAAGCATTTGAGCAAGGATCTGAAGATGGTCCACCGTTCCGTATTATAAACCTTATGCTTGTAGGCCATGACTAGAAACAAAGCCCACCCCGTTGCACGGAGACAAACAGTACCAAAGGTAAAGCAATTGTGTCCATATAAGAAGTATACGGGTATAACAGAGTGATCGGACGAAGAATATACCTGCACGAGAGAGACGGCCACACAAGATTGTGGTTCGCAAGCCAATCGTAGAGGACGGGAACGAGGGACTTCCACTGAGTGTACCGCTCCTCTACGTGCCCGCCGTCACCGCCCCGCATCTCACAAAGGCAATGCGAAAACCAAGCGTAGCAAGATAAACCAAGAACAACAGCACGGCGATGAAGATGATGAACTTTCTGTGTGAAAATGTGAAGTGAGGTGTGAGAATCGAGAGCCCTTCTCTTCGTTTGTCTTTCGATTTGATCAATTCACTCTCTTACTTCCAAGCTCCGTCCCGCTAGAAATTCATTTCGAAGGGACATAGTATTTAATCTCGGTTTCGTATGAGGAGCACATTGACGAGCATTCGGCATCCTATTGGATACACGACAATTAGAAATGGTATTCGGGACTATACTATTCCATGAAGTACTAGGTATACAAATAGGCATAGAGCATACAATAATTGGACATAGTATCGATGATTTCAAAAATCCATGAATTAAAGGTATGTTATGTTAGAAGATATTTTATTTCACAAAGTAAGGACATGTAATGGTCAATAGGTCAACCAACACAAAGCTCTTCTCATGGAAAATATGGATCAAGCTGTGGCTCAAAAATCCATTGAGTTATAGCTCAAAGTTTCACTCGTTCATAATGAAAGGGCCAATGTTTAGGTACATTGCTTTTTGTAGCATGCATGTCCATTTGTTTTTGGCCCTAAGGCCTATGGTTCAAAGGTTCACTTGGTTGTGACACAAAGATCGAGCTATAGCTTCACTCCATAAATGGCTTCCAAAGTGAATTGAATGGCCATGAGTCATTGCTCCCTCCCTCATGGTCACTTTATGCACTCATTGATTGAGGCGTTCTCAACTTTAGCACTCAAAGGTATTGATTCACGGCTATAAGGAAGATCTTCACTACCATGCCTTTTTACTTTTAGTACAATTTTTTGTTACAAAAGAAAGCTCAAATATAATTAAAAGAGATAACGTACAAGGGAATTAAGATGTTATACCAACCAATTCAACGAACCTATCATCCCCTTTATGGGGGATCCATATCTTTTCTAGCATACCTATTGAAATATCAAGCTCAACATGTGATGATCGAGGATGATGGGTACCACTTGTCTTTTTTCTCACATGCATAGTGGCTATGATTACATATGTCAAGGATATTTTCAACGAGATTTACCAACTTTATCTATTGAGAGTGGTGGAGATTTATTTCTTTTCAACTCATTCATTCAGGATCATTAGGGTTTTCTTTATGTATTGCTCTTTATATATTGAAGGCCTTTAGCAGGTCGAACAAGAGGAGCAAGAAGGGGATGGAGGGAGAAAGAGGAGAGATGAGATGCACACACATGTCCAGGAGCCTCCAAACTCACATAATGTTCTTCTGAGGCAATACTCTATAAAAGGTATATGTATATGAATATAGGGGTAAGGTTACATGAACCATATATCTCTAGGAATGCCCCACTTAAGGATCAATGTGACCATAAGTGACAACACATAAAAATAATGATGTAGGAGCTAATTGTATAGCATCAACATCAAGGTCCATAAGATGATCTAACTCTAGCACTATATCATCAGAATGCTCTACATGACCATCCACACCATGCTCTAAAGCATCCAATTGATCATCCAACGTGTGCTCTATATAAACATTCACATGATCAACCAAATCATGTTCTATATAAGCATCATGAGCATCTAAAGCATGCTCTACAGACATGACGAGTCTCATACTGCACATAAGGATGAGCTCCCATTGAGAAGAGATTGTCTATCTTATGGAGTAATTGCAATGGATACATGTGTCCAATCCTAGCACCTTTGACAAGCATAGGTTGTCCTAATTGTAGCTGAAAATAATGCTCACCAAGGAATGCATTACATTTGCTCTCTTGTAACTGCTTAACTGAAATCAAGCTCATAGGGAATGAAAGCAAATAACATACATGTTTAATTGCAAATGATGCTCCACTAGGTATTATATGTCATACATCTCTTGCATCTTCAATGTCACATGTAGCCATCAGGCATATGCACATGTCCATGACTCTGTAGCCATCAGGCATGTGCACACGTCCATGACTCTCATCTGAGAATCGAAAAACCACTCATGATGTAGTGTAATGTGAAAGTTGGCTAATGCATCAAGCAACCAAGTCATATGTGTGTTATCCAGTTAACAATAGGAATCCTAATATGAATCATATGAGAAAGTGATATCACCATCACTAGCATAATCAACGTCCAAAGCCTCTCCTGAAACCACTACCTCACCTATATCACATGCATGTCTCTGACATCATTGTTGCATTCGCATGATGCAACATCATCGAGTATGGCCCTCATGACCACAATGCCAACATCAATGCCATCGATGTGATCTATGTCTCACATGAGTCATCTGACTCACATACATATCATGTAGTCTCTACCATAATGCAATACCCATCTCCTCATACATATTCATATATAGAATCCAGAAGTTGCAACCAAATAGTGGAGTTGGCCAATGCATCCATATCCATTCATACATGGTCGAGTATGTCACAAGGCCTCTATGCATCTCTATGCACATACATGTATAACCCTGCACAAGCCAATGTATGCCACATCTGATCTTTCCACCTCGGAAATTCAATACCATCAAATCGAGAAGATGCCATGCTTGCAATCTAGGAGACTAACAATGTAACAAGAGACTAAAAACAATACTCTGTCATCAATAGGATCACACTTGCATATCCATATGCATAACTTACATTACAAATGTCTCTCTAAAGAAGAAACCATGTGAACCGCTTATCACATAATAGACATCTAGCATGCAAATAAAATCATGAGCATAAACCTCCTCATCAAGTCTCCAAACTGACCAAGTATGAAAGAACCTTGGGAAATTTTTGACAGAGTATCTCCTATAAATTCAGTAATTAAAACAAGATAACCAATAACAAAAGACGAGTAATCCATCACCAACTATCATTGATCCAACCAAAGATAATGCCAAATACACATGACAAAAATTGATGGCAATACACAACAATACAATGGTGATACACCTCCCACTCAAGAATGAATCCTACAAGATGGTCCAACTATCCTGAATAAATTATGACCAAGTCCAAGTGAATGGAGATAAGCATGAACGCTTCTCAATATCGAGACCACTTGATCCAAACATAAAGCTCACACTAGAGGACTCTTCATCACTAGTGGATGTGCATGCTTATCGACAACTTTTTGGCTCTTTAATTTACCTAGCAGACATGAAACTAGATATTGCTTATGTAGTTTGCATTATCAGTCAGTTTGTGCATCAACTACATCAGACACATGAGGATGATGTCAAAGACTACTTCGATACCTTGTCCTCACCCGAAATCATAGTCTTTGGTATGGAGGGGATATTGAACTCACCAGATATTCCTATTCAGATTGGGTTAGTGATCTGGATTCTCAACTATCTACTTTTGGATACATATTCTTGCTTGGCTCAAGACCTATCTCTTGGGCAAGTAAGAAGCATCCTACAATTGCTTTGTCACCCACTGGGGCTGAGTAGCAAGCATCAAACTTTACAGCATGTGAGGCCATCTTGCTTCGATGTTTATTACCTGACATTAGTATTTTCCAAGATACTATGACATGCATCTGCACTGACATCCAATCATCCTTGGCCATTACTAAGAATCCAATGTTCCACACTTGGACCAAGCACATTGAGATCTAATACCATTTCATCCCCAAGAAGCTCTTATTGCAGGAGATTACTCTAAAGTAGTCTACCTCTTAGGAGAACTTAGTGGACATGTTCATAAAGCTTTTATCTCTAGTTTCGCTCTAGTGCTTGGTAGACCTCTCTAGCATTTAGTCGCTCCAAAATGGAGTTGTAGAGGGTGTGTTGATGACATGAGTTCTTCTACTTCATTTCCCTTTATATCTGACATGGGTCCATCTCCATTTTGTATCCTAGAGACACTCCATTTCATGTTATTTTAGTTGTATCTTGTTGTACTTGGGTACCTTTGCATTTGATTTTACTATAGTATTTGTTCTACTTCGAGGGGAGTTATCCCACTTATGATGTACTTTGGAGAGCCTCCTCCAAATCTATATAATGAGGGCCTCTCCACCATTTTGAACTTTGTTAGAATATTGTACAATCTACTTCATGCTCTTAGCAATCTCATTTTTGGTCCATATGAGTTTGTCCATTTCTTGGTCTACTCACTTTGAGTTTCTCACGCTATTTCATTTTGTGAGCACAATCTTATTTTCATTTTGCTTGCATGCATGTACTCTCTACGAATTGGAAGTAAATCAAAGGAGATAATGAAACTACCCCCATTTACTAGAGAGGAATCGAAATGCAAACAAGTTAAGAGCATATGAAGTGGAATCAAGGAGCATGGAAGGTAATGTAATGGTTGTCTATTCGTATATAAGATAGCATGATTGGGAACATATAGGATTACAAAAGTTCAAAAGAGACTTAGAATGATTTTCTCACATTGTCTAAGACCAATAAAAAGGCACAAAAACTACAAATCAGTAATGAGCTACATAAATTGGAGAAAAAGAGCATGTCATTAAGTGACAACACCTTAAAAGTCAAAAGTATATGTGAGCCACATACATCTATTGGTGTCATTGTAGATGATGATGATGATGATGATGTAGATGAAGTGTGCATTCATGGCTTGGGAGTTTCAATTCAAACTTGGAAGAATACCCCAAATTTCGCTCATCTTTTATCCATGGTAACAAGTGAAGCAAAGAACATTGTTGAAGACTCAAACTCCAAAGAAAAAAAATAATTTTGAGTAGGTATTCTACTTTGGTAGAGGAAGAGCCCAAGGTAGAGGCTTTCGAAGTTGACAAGGAAACAATAACCAAAATTAAGATCAATTGCAAACTAATATAGGAGGTAGAGGATAGTTTAAAGGTAGCGGGAGCCAAAGAGGCCATAAAAACTTCAAAAGAAATAATTTGGGTAATGATATTAACGGATGTTGTGAAGTATTTTGATGGCGATGCACCATAGTTCGCTCTCCTTATCGAGAGCTCCACGACCATATCCTCGGAGTAGAAAACCGAGATCCAAGCACCGCACACGATACTCCACACAGAGGATGCAGAATACGTAGAAAACACAGTTGATAGGGAGCATGAACACATACTTCTTAGACGTTACAAATGCGGTCGAACTTACAATCTTTGGCTGACCAGGCCACTATATGTTTTATTAAAAAACATATAAAAAAGTGTATGATGGCCATGTGGTGTTTCACATGGAGATTACAATAACAATCTCCCACTAAATGCCAATATGGCCAAAGTAACTATGGGAGAAAAAGGAAGAATGATAAAGAATACCTGAGTGTAAGTCTACAATTTATACCTCCCCTATGATGGGCATGTTACACAGTATACAAGTGACTTTATAAGATCATGAATCAAGAAACCCCCATCAAGTGACAACAGTGTCAAACGTTATCCTATGGTAGAGCTTTAGTCAAATCATCTACAACATTATCTCAAGTATGAACCTTCTCAAGAATAATGTGCTCAGTGGCTAAGAAATCTCTAATGAAGTGATACCTCTCTTCAATGTGCTTGTTGTTTGCATGATAGACCGGATTCTTGGCCAAAGCAATGGCACTCTGACTATCACTGAGCAAACAAGGTACATGTTGAGGTAGACCCATATCACAAGCAAGACGAGAAAGCCACAATGCTTCCTTACATGCCTCACTTGCTGCAACATACTCTACTTTTTTGGTGGAAACATTTGTACATTCTTGAAGACGAGATCCTCAAGAGATAGCACCTCTAGCAAAATGAAAAATGTACCCTGATGTAGACATACGATTATCTACACAACCAACATAGTCCAAATATGTGTAACCAATAATGGATGCTTTCCCTCTACATAATCATGGACAATTGTCCTTAGTACCACTCAGATATCTCAAAATCATCTTGACTACTTCCCAATGTTTCTTTCCAGATTTAGACATATATCTGCTCACAACTCCCACTCCAAACGCAATGTCTAAGGTCGCATAGCTACCATAGCATACGTGAGACTACCAGTAGCAGACTGATAAGAAATTTTGGTCATGAATTCTTTTTCCTCATCTGATTTGGGGCAATCATCCTTGCTCAATTTCACATATGTAGGTAAAGGTGTACTCATTTCCTTTCCGCCCTCCATATTGAACATATGAAGTACTTTGGATATGTACTCATTTTGAGACAAATATATGCATCTTTTACTCATATCACGAGTAATGTGCATGCCAAGAATATGTTTGGCATCCCTCAAATCCTTCATATCAAATGTCTGATTCAACTTCTTTTCGAGAATAAGTCATAAGAGGACTTCCCAACAATCAACATATCATTGGCATAAAGTATCAAGCAAATCAAGTTGCCATCTGAGCATCTCTTTGTGTAGAGACAATGATTCTCATTGCTTCGATAATAGCCTTGAGACTTCATAAAAGCATCAAAATTTTGGTACCATTCTCTAAGGGACTATTTAGGTCCATATAAGCTCTTCTTGAGCTTACAAACTATAATTTCTTTGCCAAAGACTACATAACCCTCTGGTTGTTCCATATAGATCTCTTCTGTAAGATCTCCATGCAAGAAAGTAGTTTTCACATCCATTTGGACTAGGTCTAAGTCCTCCATTGCAATGAATCCAAGCAACGTGCACAGGGTAGTCATCTTGACCTTTAGAGAGAAGATTTCCTCAAAATCAACACCATGTTGTTGCTTAAAACCCTTTGCAACAAGTCATGATTTCTACTTTGGAGAAGCACTATCTGATGTGAATTTTAGCTTATATACCCATTTACATGGTAAAGCTTTCTTGCCCTTTGGCAAAGGTACTAAATCCCAAGTACCATTCTTATGGATATAATCCAACTCTTTCTTTATGGCATGCTCCCACTTGACATGATCTATTGTCTACATAGCCTCTTTGTAGCAAGAAGGCTTAGCAACGTCTGTTAGCATAACAAAATCCAAACCTAGAACATATCTATCAGGTGGATGTGAGACACGTGTGAGTGTTTGAATGATTGCTGAATAGGAACATTTGCTGACTGATTTGATCGGACATTCTCTTGACCCTCCCAATGTGCATCATTTTTATGCATGCTAAATGGAGGACTAGTATCCTCAAACACCACTCTTCTCACTTCAATCTCCTTAATCGGCTATTTATGCATTTTAGACTCATTGAAAATGACATCACTACTTTTGATTACTGATTGTGTTTCAAGATCCCATAAGCAATATCCAAATTGTCCTTATCGACCATATCCAATAAAAATGCATTTCTTTGAATTATGGTCCAACTTTTGTATGAGATTCTTGGGTATATGAACATATGTTTCACACCCAAAAACTCAAAGGTGATCATAATTTGGTGGCTTCCATGTCCATAACTTTTATGCCACTTTCAGACCTTTGGCAATACTAGGTGAAATGTTGATCATGTGAACTGCAGTCAATAATGCTTCTACCCAAAAGCCTTCTGAAAGGTTTGCATGATGCAACATAGAAACTACTCTATCCTAAATAGTTCTATTCATCCTTTCAGCTACACCATTCTCTAATGGGGTATGAGTTGTAAAATCTCTATGAATTCACTGGCAAAAAAGGCTGAGTTCATGTGAGGTATACTTACCCCCATTATCTTAACATAAAGCCTTAACATTAGTTTCTTTTTTAGTGTAGACTCAAGCAAACCTCTTTTTGAAAGTAGGGAACACCTCATCCAAAACGAAAAATGAAAGAAAGATAACACAAGTAAGTAGCCAGAATGAGAAAGATTTTCCATTGCACTATGTGATATATGGCCCAAACGGCCATGCCAAATACAAGCCATGGGCTATTCAGTAAAAGCTAACAAGTGTTCTTTCTGTGATACAAATAAAGGATAAAGTGAGTCAACTTTGCTTCCTTTGGTAATAACCATATTGCCCTTTGATATGTGAAAGTACTGAGCATAGACGGCCACCTTGTAACGAGGGTCATCAAGTTGATCAACAGACATCAACCTACATGATAATTGAGGTACATGGCATACATTATGTATAGTAGATTTTGAACCATCAATGAACTCCACAATCACATCTCCGATCCCCACAACGTCACAATGGTAAGAGTCACCAAGTCTCACGGTACCAAGAGACTTTGTTGCATAATTAGAGAACCATTCTCTATGTGGTGTCACATGGAAAAAAACACTAGAATCTATCAGCCATGTGTGGGGAAGAGAATCAGCCATAAGAGTCTTAGTTGGCACAGTACTATCAAGTGTCAACACATCAGCATCATAAAAAATAGTAGTAATTTCTTTAGTCTTCATTGTCGAAGTAGATGGTGCAAATAGTGTTTAACTTGCCTCTATCCTTTACTGTGAGACATTGATCAACAAGGATCATGATATTGATCCATAAGGATAAATCCATGTGTGTGACCCTCCTCCCATCCATGTATACCCTCTTGTACTCTAAAAATAGCAATGATATGAGATGGTCCAATGTGTACATGTGGCCATCATGGAACACTCATCCCCATTACTACCAAGTACCTTAGGGTATCCCCCGAGCTTGGGACCTCGGCTAACTGGCCCTTGTCCATCACACACATGGACTGATCCCTATGGATCAATATCAATCCATGTGTGTGAGGGAAAAGGGCAAGCTAGCCAAGGTCCCAAGCTCGGGGGATACCCTAAGGTACTTGGTAGTAATGGGGATGAGTGTTCCATGATGGCCACATGTACACATTGGACCATCTCATATCATTGCTATTTTTAGAGTATAAGAGGGTATACATGGATGGGAGGAGAGTCACACATATGGATTGATCCCTATGGATCAATGTCTGACATTTACCTTTAGCATTCTTTAATGCATAACACTCTTTCTTCATGTGTCCTTTCTTATGATAATAATGGCATTCAATATCCATCTTTCTTGATTTACTTCTACTCTTATTCCATTGACCATTCTTTTCTTTGTTCTTGCTCCTGCCACAATGCTGATTCTTTCCTTGGTAAGAATTGTAGAGAGTACGCATGCGGAAGCAAAATGAAAAGTAAAGTACTCTCACAAAACAAAGAATGTGTGAGACACAAAATGAGTAGACCATGAAATGGGTAAAATCATGTGGATTAGAAATGAGCTTGCCAAGAGCATGGAGTAGGCTCCTCAAGCTTCTAACCAAGTACAAATGAGGGGAGAGGCCCTCCTTATATAGATTTGGGAGGGGCTCTCAAAAGTACATCATATGTGGGATGTCTCCTGAAAGGAGAATGAATACATCTGGTATAAGCACATGGCAAGGTACCCAAATACAAAGGAAATATAATATAAAATGGAAATAGACTACAAATGGAGTGCCTCCTGAATACAAAATGGAGATGCACTCATGCGGATACAAATGTAGATGAAGTAGGAGCAATCATGTCATCAACACCCCCTCTGCAGCTCCATTTTGGAGTTGCTGAATGCTGCAGAGGTCCACCAAGCGCTGAAGTGGAATTGGAGGTAAAGCCTTCGTGAACATGTCCGCTAGGTTCTCCTGAGAGGTACACTGCTGGAGAGTAATCTCCTGAGATATGAGCTTCTCGCGGATGAAGTGGTACTGGATCTCGATGTGCTTTGTCCGAGCATGGAACACTGGGTTCTTGGCGATGGCCAAGGATGACTGGTTGTCCGTGCGAAGGCATGTCAGAGTATCCTGCAAAACACCAATGTCAGATAATAAACGTCAAAGCCAGATGGCCTCACATGCTGCAAAGATCGATGCTCGGTACTCGGCCTCGGTAGATGATAGTGCAACTATAGGCTTTTTCTTACTTGCCCAAGAGATAGGTCCTAAGCCAAGCAAGAATATATACCCAGAAGTAGACCGTCGAGAATCAAGATCACCAGCCTAATCTGAATCGGAATACCTTGCGAGTTCGATGCCCCCTCTGTACCAAAGACCATGATGTCGGGTGAGGGCAAGGTATCAAAGTAGTCTCTGAGCAACATCCCAATGAGTTTGATGAGGTTGATGTGCAAACTCACTGAGTATACCAACTGCATAAGCAATATTTGGTCTAGTGTTGGCAAGATAGAGTAATGAGCCAACAAGTTGTCGATAGGTATGCACATCCACAAGTGATGATGAGTCCTCCAGTGTAAGCTTGATGTTTGGATCAAGTGGTGTAGAAACTGAGCAACACTAGTCCATGTGATATCTAGAAAGTAGATCAAAGCAGTACTTCTTCTATGACAGGAATATAACTTCTTTTGTTTGCCAAACTTCCATACCCAAAAAATAGTGTAATAATCCAAGATCTGTCATAGAGTACTCAAGGTGAAGCTGTGTGATGATAAACTAAATGCGTTCTTCGTCTGAGCCTGTCAGGATCAAGTCATCTACATAGAGAATGATGATGGCTACTAAAGACTCCTTTTGATAGATATAGAGATTAGCATCAGCATTGCTTCAGTGAAATCCTTTGTCTTCAAAGAACTTGTGAATCTTTTCATACCAGGCCCTGGGAGCTTGCTTGAGTCCGTAAAGTGCCTTGTGAAGCTTGTAGACTTGATCTTCTTTGCCTTTGAACTTGAAGCCTTCAGGTTGTTCAACATAGACTTCTTCTTGAAGATCTCCATTGAGGAAGGCACTTTTAACGTCCAACTGGTAAATGGGCCACTTAAAATGAGCACTTAGTGCTAAGATGATTCTTAGGGTTGTGAATCTTGTAGTAGGAGCAAAGGTTTCTTCATAGTCAATGCCATGTTGTTGCTTGTATCCCTTAGCTACTAATATTGCCTTATATTTATCTAGAGTGCCATCAGACTTGTATTCAACTTTGTATATCCACTTAACTCCTATGATTTGATGGTTGGTTGGTTTGGGAACTAATGTCCAAGTCATGTTCTTTGCTATTGCATCCAGTTCTAATTGCATAGCTTTGTCCCACTCTGGTTGGCCTTGAGCTTCTTTGTAGTTGGATGGCTCTAGGATTTGCTGAATTTGGTGCATTAGAGCATAGTTAACATAATGACTTTGATTCGCATTGTTTCTTATCAAGAAGTCTTTGAGATCGGCGTGGTTGTTGTGAAGTACTTGGTTCTGAGTTGGAGTTTGGAAATATTGAGTCCCCTTCTGAAGTGTAGATAGGTGGACTTAGACTTGTACTTGAATCTTTTCTTGAGTATGAGGAAGCTTCATTGAAAATCACATCCTTCGAAATGGTGATGGAGTGGTTTTCCATATCATATAGACGGTATGCCTTTGATTGGCCACCTCCATCTGATCTGATGGTTTTGACTTTAGTTGAAGCTTCATTCTCAACTTCCTGAATCCAAGTTTGAAACTTAGAGAATGTGTCTGCCTTTGACTTCAAAAAGTATACCCAAATAAAGCGAGAGTGGTCATCTACTAGAAGATAAAAGTAGAGGGATCCACTCATGGATGGGGTGTTCATAGGTCCACATAAGTCCATGTGGATAAGGGCTAGTGGGTTCCTCGCTCGTGTTGAAGCTTCCTTGGGAACTGGGGCCCTGTGTTGCTTGCCTTGGGTGCAAGCTTGGCATACATCAATAAGTTGCCCTATCTTGGGCAATCCCTTCACAAGTTGGGATGAAGAGATTTTTGATAAGTAAGAAGTGTGGCCATCTTTGGTGCCACAAACTTGAGTTGGATTCTTTGGATACAAAGCAAGATAGCTTGTAGAGGCCCTTTTCTTCAATACCTTGAGCAATGACATTCTTTGTATGCAGATCAACTACCTTAACTGAGGTGTTATCAAACCATACTTGTTTGTCCTGATTTGTAATGGCCTTGATGGAAAGGAGATTCATACATAAGTTTGGAACAAAAAGAACATTGGATAAAGACTTGCATTCCCCCTGATGGTTGGAAATTTGAACTTTCCCTTTTCCTTTGATGGGTAAAATCTTGTTCTTGCTGAGATAGTCTTCTCCCCTATGCTCTTTGAGTTCCTGAAAGAAGTCCTTGTCTTTGCACATATGGGAGGTAGCTCCGCTATCAAAGATCCACTCATGCGGGGAGCTAGAAGTCACTAGTGCATTGGCTTCTGTGGAGATGAAGAGTTCCTCACTCGAGCAGTGGGATCTATGTTGGGATCCTTTGGATGCTTGCCTAGACATAGAAGCCTTTGATGATTGTTTCTTTTTATAGCAAAAATTTTCTAAGTGTCTTGATTTTCCACAAAAATTACAGGTGAACTTCTTTGAGGAATTATGTGATCCTTGCTTAGATGCATTGCTAGAATGATGACTTGTGGTTTTGCCCTTATTGAATGGCCCTTTGGCCTTCATGGCTGACTCTTGTGAGGAAGTCGATTTGGCTCGTGAGTCCTGAAGGAGCAATAGTTGACGAACCTCTTCCAAAGATAAGACTTGGCCACGATTATACAAAGTTGTGACAAATGTCTCGTATGACTTAGGTAACTTGTTAAGAAGCCTAATGGCCATGTCTTCACTAGAGATCTGCCTACCACATAGTGCTAATTTATGCTGGTAGTCCTCAAATTGGGCTATGACCTTGGTAATTGTGTCGTGTGGCCTAATGGTCAAATTATGAAACTCGGCCTCTAATGTATATATCTTCGAAGGGGTCTTGTCTTCATACAAAGCGGCTAACGTATCCCAAGCATCCTTGGATCTTGCAGGCCGTGATATGTCCTTTTGTCAATTCGTAGCAGGCAAGTAACAGCTCACCTAAAGCTCTTTTGTCCTTGACATTCCACACATGCAAATTGTCTAAGTTGGTATCCCTATTGGGTTCGGGGTCTGACCCATCTACTACTTCATGAAGGAGACTTGTATAGAGATAAGCGCGCATGACATCTTTCCATAGATTGTAATTTTGGCCATTGAGGCGTTCATCCTTAGGCATAAAAATAGGGATGAAAGATGGTAAGAAGTTAGCCATGGATGATGAGCTACCTTCACTTTTGGCCATTACAACGGTTTGAAGAAAAAGTGTTTAGAAACACTATCAAAGACACTTGCCGAAAATATTGCTTCGAAATAATTGCAAAGCAATTGGACACCGCACTTAAAATTCTTGGGGAGGGGGGGGCTTAGAGTAGCCCTGCACTTGTACAACACCAAGAGAAGTCGACGCGAGAGGAGGGGGCTTAGATTAGCCTGTTGCACACCACACTTGCCTTATAAGAGTAGGCATGGGACTCAAAGAGACTTGTGAGTGGACTTAGATTAGCCTTCAACTCACAGATGCACACACACACACACAATATCTTCTTGCTTATATTTGGATGTACAAGGTTGGGCACTTAGTGCCAAAGGAGTCGTGGAGGGGCAAGGCCCTTGAAAAAGTATGCACAGCAACCCTTAGAGGAAAAAAAAAAAGAACTACGATTGGTGTTTTCCTTGTTTTTGTGCGATAGAATAGGCTTACTCCATTCCTTCTTGAACAAGTCCAAAAGTGCGCCGCAAGTCAAGTACTAATACTTTAATGAATCCAAACAGTTCTTGATCATACATTTGAACAAGTGCAAATGTAAGCACTGAGGTAATTCGTCAGAAGAAGAGTGGCGCTTACTTGTTGGATTTTCTCTTAAAAGTATGGTGCAAATTATGTAGAGCAAGAGAAATGCAACTCCGCTCGACGTTCACAAGATGAGAGAGTTCATCAGGGTCCCATACTTCAGAAGATGCATGTTCCCTGACCACTTGTGTAATGGGTAGTCAGCCCTGATTACAAGAGATGTACGTGTGTCAGCTCCCATCATTTCGGCGCGGTCTCTGCATCCATTGTCTGATGCATTCCCTTTGGATCGCTTTCCAGAAGAGCTCCGAAGGAACCGTGGTAGAGAGATCAGCGCGACAGTCTACAGAAGCAGTGGCTGCAGGTGTGCGGGCGTCTTCATCACGAGCTTAGAGTTTCCACTGCCAGCAACAAATGATGGCATTAGCTTTGCAAAACTAATTCGAGCTCCTCTCTCTCTCTCTCATCTCTCTATGTTCTCTCTTCTCTTAGTGAGAGATTGAGATGGCATGCATGCATATGAATCTGGCCGGGAGTTCTACAACTGCATTCATAATATCCGCTTCACGCAGAGGTAGCAGAAGCACTTTCACACTAGTTCATCCCCAGAAAGTAATGATTCCACAATATGAGGCCGGTTTAACCAGCAAAGAGAGCCTGCTACGAACATAGAATCACGAGATTGAGGTTATCTCCTCCACGGAGCAGCAAGCACCCATAAGTCTGATGGCAGCTGAGTCGGCGATTTGTAGAGTGAAGGGATGAAGTGATAATCCAGAAACTTGCGAAAGAACCAGCAGATTGGATGAGGTGGACTACTCCAAGCAATCGGTTGCTTTGACCTCGAGCATGCTCACTGCAACGCCTCAACGAAGGTTGGAGAGCTTTGCAAGCAGGCCGCCAAGTGGATACGATTACAGAGAGGAGACCAGTTTCTTTTCTGTCTCTCTTTCTCTCTCTCCGACTTCACAATCGTCATGAATGTCACCCTTACCCTGTAGCCGAGTAGACATTGCAGATAGTGATGAGATATGAGAGATTAATCTCTCGCTATCATGTTCTTTGTCTTTCAAAAAAAAACACCGAACCGAGTTGCTGGAGTGGAGTGTGGCTACTGGCACGAAATTTGATGATAATTCGATTCTGTTGCACAACTATCTGATGTCTCTCTTTCTTAGTATGAAGCTCTACTATCGTGCAACACCGAAGAAGGTAGGAGGCGGCGCTGTTATGATGTACTCAGAGAAAGTCAACACTTAAAAGTGTTGTTCTCTATGCATAGATGATAGACACTCATGTGCATGGGTTGTGTCAATGTGCAAAGAATCGATCCTTCTGACTTAATTCGAATCTGTTGCAGACAAATGACTTACATGCCTATATGGATAGAGTATCGACTCCTTGAAAAGAACGTACCACCTTAATTATTATCTAAATGAGTGTACTACGATGAACAAAAAATGATGTCTTTTCAGTGGTTATAACCACTTGAAATAGAGATGAGCATGAAATATAGTATCACGTTAATAATTGATATCAAATGACCATAAAACGAGTTAAAGATCGGTGAAGGCAAAGGTTGAAGGGTGTTAACAAGGGGTAAATGGTGATCAAACGAATGAGAGAAAAGGGTGGGAGGGTGGGAAAATGGGCGAGATGAGGCCCAAAAATTGATGGAAAAAAGGCTTCTCTCAATGAGGAGAAAGCACACCACCAAACTAAAGCACACCACTACCAAAATCACCACCAAACGCATCACCAAGACCTTCACCTAGCGCTTTGATACCATGTAGAGAGTACGCATGTGGAAGCAAAATGAAAAGTAAAGTACTCTCACAAAACAAAGAATGTGTGAGACACAAGATGAGTAGACCATGAAATGGGTAAACTCATGTGGATTAGAAATAAGCTTGCCAAGAGCATGGAGTAGGCTCCTCAAGCTTCTAACCAAGTACAAATGAGGGGAGAGGCCCTCCTTATATAGATTTGGGAGGGGCTCTCAAAGGTACATCATATGTGGGATAAGTCTCCTGAAAGGAGAATGAATACAACTGGTAGAAGCACATGGCAAGGTACCCAAATACAAAGGAAATACAATATAAAATGGAAATAGACTAGAAATGGAGTGCCTCCTAGATACAAAATGGAGATGCACTCATGCGGATACAAATGTAGATGAAGTAGGAGCAATCATGTCGTCAACAAGAATCACAAACATTGTATGCATCTCCATTATGAGTGCCAACCATAGATTTTCTACGAATTTCCTCACTGAGGAGTGCTCCACATATGTCATCATAGACCAATTCACCACCAGGTGCACTATTGCTAATAGTTGTCCAGAACATATCCCATGATGATGGCAAGGTGCATAACAACGAGATTGCTTTCATTTCATTATCCATATCCATTTTTTGAGCATGTAACTAGGATAATATAGCATCAAACTCATTTCTATGAAAAGCAGCATTATCTTTGTCCTTCATGCGAAGATCATATAACTTTTTCATCAGATACACTTTATTTGATGCCATCTCTTTTTCATATGTATTGCATAACTTCTTCCAAAGCTTCTTTGCACTTTCACAGTCTAATACTATAAAGCATACATTATCTGTCAGGTGCAATCGAATGGTATACCTAGCCATTTCATCTAACTCATCCCAAGCATCTTCATCTATGTCAATAGGCTTCTTTGAGATCCCATTTATTGGCTTCCTTTGCCTCCTTTGAATCAACACATCTTTAATCTGATTCTTCCATAGAGCAAAGTTTGTGCCATCAAATTTTTGGATCTCAAAATGGTCTTTACCCTACAAGTTATAGTTCCTCCTCGGAACAATAGCACACTGGCACTAGACCCTGAGCCATCAGAGGTACCTGGGACCTCTAATGGCATGATGGTAAGAGAACTTAATAGAATGATAATGGAGCTAAAACATATAATCAGTTACCCGAAAGAAGCCAACTAGGCTTATTGAGCACCTATGAACAACTATCATACATCTCCTATGGCAAGGCTAGGTAAGTCTTCCACTTGCATCACCAAAGAGACCCCAACATCTGGGTGTCTCCCAATTAAAAAAACCTCACCACGACCCTCTTTATCAAGCGTAAAAGGCTTTATGCAAAAATGTAACTGCTATATCAATGACCACATGGACTACATAAGCAGTGTCCATAGAAGCATACATAGTGTGTATGTGCTCAATATATGCAGTAAAATTGAACTGAAAGGTTGAACTCACTGCTCAAACACTAGCCAACAACACCTACAAGTGTCTTTCAACTCTGTTCTTTAGGCTCAAAAAACGTGGATAGACTTGGGGTGGCTGCTCCCACCACAACTAAAACCTTTCAAGAAACCTTTAGATTAACTAGTGTGGATAAAAAAACAACCCCAAAAGGTGAAAATTTATTGTTGAAGAAATACAAAGAACACTCTTCTTGATGTTCTTGGACCTCTGTGAAGAGAACTATCCATGAAAGTACTCCAAAATGGCTCCAAAAAACACCCCAAAAATTCTTCAAAAATAGGCTTTGAGAACAAATAATGAAGCTTTGAGGACCCAAAACTTGTTGAAGATAATGTCAACCTTAGTCTTTCCACTTCTTCAAACACCACAAGAGTGTAGCTTAGTGACAAGATATTGCCATGGTTAAGCGAGCTCCGAGGGGAACAGTACTAGGATAGGTGACCTCAGGGGAAGTACCGAGAACCTCCGTCTTCCTTGATCATTGAGGTCCTCCCTCGCATGCAGTGAATGATGCCATCAGTGACTCGGATGACAAGGTATGCCGAGGTCTATGCCGTGGTCGTCGCCTTAGTCGTAAGCCTTGGAGAAAGCCTTGGGTGGGTGGGCAGGAGCCAAAGAGGCCATAGAAACTTCAAAAGAAATAATTTGGGTAATGATATTAAGGGATGTTGTGAAGTATTTCGATTGCAATGCACCACAGTGCGCTCTCCTTCTTGAGATCTCCATGATGATATGCTCATAGTAGAAGGGTGGGAGCCGAAGAGGCCATAGAAACTTCAAAAGAAATAATTTGGGTAATGATATTAAGGGATGTTGTGAAGTATTTCGATGGCAATGCACCGCAGTGCGCTCTTCTTCTCGAGATCTCCATGATGATATGCTCAGAGTAGAAGGGTGGGAGACAAAGAGGCCATATAAACTTCAAAAGAAATAATTTGGGTAATGATATTAAGGGATGTTGTGAAGTAATTTGACGATAATGCAACAAAGTGCACTCTCCTTCTTGAGAGCTCCACGATAATATTGTCAGAGTAGAAAACCAAGCTCCAAGCACCGCACATAGTACTCGACACAGAGGCTAAAGAATACACAGAAAACACAGTACACAGGGATCACGAACACAAACTTCATAGATGTTACATATGTGATCGAACTTATAATCTATGGCTGACCAGGCCACAATATGTTTTATTAAAGAACATATACAAAAGCATCCGGTGGCCATTTGGCCTTTCACATGGACACCAACAGTAACATGTTGGAATTTTGGTTGAATCTAAACATGAGTATAGGTTGAAGAATCTAAACAACTATGCATCCATGAGTGCAGATGATTCAAGGAAATTGTTTGTGGTCTAGCATACATGATAAACAAAATGTTTGTTGATGTTTCAAAATTGAATGGTAATGTTTGGTATGTTGATTCAAGTGTTACAAATAACATGATTATACATGCATAATGGTTTACTAGCTTGCATATATTATCAATTATTGGGTTTGTTGAAATGGGTGATGATACATCACATCCTATTGAGCATACAAGAAACATAGCATTGTTCATGTAGTATGGGAAAGTAAAACATGTTGTTGAGATACTACATGTTTTGAACATGACAAAGAACCTAGTTTCTATTGGTCAAATGGTTGGATTGGGATTACAAGTAGGTTCAATGTTGATGCCTTATATGTAGAAGAGTATAAGAAGAACGGAAGGTTGATTGTCAAAGGGAACAAAGTGTGTATGATGTTTACCTTAAATGTGAGAATCCCCAAAATGAATGCATCCATGCTTGAAAAAAGTGTAGGTGTGATTGATGACATAGAGATATGAACAAAGGAATCAAATATGAAAACTTTTAGGCATGTCAATTTGGTAAGTAGTCAAGAGCATCATTTCCACATGACAAGCATGTTAGTGATGATGTGTTAGAGATGGCACATACAAATGTTTGGTGTCATGCAAAGACCACATCCATTGGATTTTTTCTTTTATAAGGAAGTTTGGCTTGAGGCCTAATCTGCTTGGATTTGCTTGGATTAATTGAAAGTACAAGTGAAGGGGGGCTTAGTACCCATGGGACCCCTCATATCCCACAAAGCAAGGGTTAGATGCTGTCACTCTAGCACAATGGTGAGTACCAACGTGAGAAGATCCACCTCATAATTGTCAATCCGTGGAGACGTGAGGACTACTATGAAGACTATGAGCAAGTGATGGCATAAGTGTGTGAGTGAGAAGCACACAAACATGCACACACATACACACACACACAAGGCAAGAACAAGGAGAGGAACAATGGAGTTCTTTGCATTAGTCAAAAAGTCTCTTACATCAGCTCAATTCACAAACAATCCAACCTCAAAAATGAGCTTTGTAGCTCTTTTTATAGTTTTCTGACTAGCTTTGGCCTTGTCCAGACGTAGTGTCCAGCCTAGTTAAAAATTAGGTTCTAGAGCCTATTTGAGGGCTCAAACGGAGTCTAAAAATTATGAAAATTGGTATCTAGCTAATTCTAATACTCCTCAAGCTTGAGGACTCCTCGGCTTGAACAAAATGGAGTCTATTCTACCAAAAACGGGATTTACAATGTGTGTGTAGTTATGAAAATCACTTGAATTGGAAATACTTTATGGAAAAAAATGATTGGGCCTTGTTGCCGTATTGTGCATGACTGCCCCTTTGTGCTGGTATGCTCTTCATATGACTTGTATGCCAACACTCCTCCCTTCCTAGCGTCTGTCACCCTTGACAGACCTCTGTTCTATAGGGTGGTCGATATAGTATTGGATGACATTGGTGGCTAATTCATGTTCTCCTATCCTTAATCCTCTTGCTAGGTCAGCTTCCAATGCATCCCAATTTATTGCACCGGGGACCTCAGGTTGTGGTGTAGTGTAGTACTCAGAGTACATAGCTTGTTCACATGCAAAGAGATGAAGCAGGTGTGTAGGCTTCGGTGCGAAGACCTCCGAGTGGTACTCCCAGAAACCTGATCTGAACATGTCCTCGAATGTTTGTTTATAGCATGCAGGGAGGTATTTGATGCATGCATGCCAAGCATAAGCTACCCGAATGCTGGGGGTGGTGCTCATGTCGTACACCAAATCGTAATTGCCATTGGTAAACCCCGGTAGCCGTACCTATGGTGCTGCTTCATTTCTAAAGGTTTTGAGCACTACCTGCATCATATCCAAAATTTTAAGCATCATTTGGGCCGCCACATCTGGCATGGGTTTCAGTCGAGGCATCCAATGTCGAATTGTGGCCATCATGTATGCTATCGATGGTGGTCCCTGCGGTGGCGCTATGTATGGATAATTGAGCCACTCCTTACATTGAGCATTATTCTGTACCTTTATGTTGAATGCTTTCCATGATCGGCATCATGGAACAGGGCCATAGCATGGATTGTACAGTAGATGTAATGGCGCATTGTTCCAGGTGCGCAACATTTCAGGATATGTTTCAAGAAGTTTTTGCCGCCATGTGGGTTGACGGATTTCGCCTTTTTGCACCTCTGGAGGAAGGTCTTCGGGTTGAAACTCGGTAGCAAAGGAAGGGATCTTGCCTGTGACCCTCTGTATTTCTGCATTGTAATCGGCTAGAATAATATAGTAAGGCCTGTATTGGAGTTCTGATGAGAGGATAAGGCATCTGGATGACAGGTTCTTGAAGTAATCAGATTGTAACACAGTTTCTGCTATGACTCTCATGGCCTGATTTTGCACTACTGTGCGCTCTTCATGAGAACCACCCATCTCTTCCACTTGTCGTAGCCATGGAGGTCATAGTGCTTCGAACGTATCCTGACCTTCTTCCATTTGTTGTCCTCCTGGGAAGGGTTGTGGGTCATATTCTTCTTCAAACATTTGTTCCGCCGGAATTTGTACTATTTCTTCATCAGTGGGAGCCTCAGGTGGAGAAGGTGGTCTTTCGTATTGTAGTAGGCGTGCTTTCAACTCTGTGACCTGTTTTTGGAGATCTTGTAGTGCCTCCGAGTCAGTGACAAGTGAAGCGGTTGAGGCAGTGGCCTGGGGACCTGCTAGCGTTTCTTTTTGTCTTGTCAGTTTTAATTGACCTAGTTCCTCTGATAACTGGTCATGTGCTTCGAGTAGAGTAGCATAGTCTTCCAAGATGATCTTGATATTGTCGAGGGTCACAGCTTGAAACTTTTGAGAGACTGATGGGTTCCCCAGGCGTGCTTTCGATAGCTGCTTCTAGGTTTTCCTGATTCTGAAGTTGCAGGCGTCGATTCTCTTCCTGAGCGGCTGCAAGGTGTCGTTTGAGTAGGGCCATATTTCACTGAAGCTTAGAGTTGCATTCTAGCTGTGTCTGCAGATGGCCTTCTACCACTTGTATTGCTTCCTGGTCTGTGTTCTATAACTGTACTTCCAATATGCTATGAGCCTCTTGTAATGTATGGAATTGTGTATGGAGGCGAGCATTCTCCTCTTCTAGTGCAGCAAGACGATGTTGTAGCACCTCCGAGTGCTCTTGCGGTCATATGTTATGTTGCTGGAGCTGATTGTACTCTGTCCGTAACTGTGATATACATACGAGCATGGTGTCCAATGCATTGCCTATGGATGAAGGTGTGGTTTGTACAATGGAAAATGCAAGGCGAGGGGATTGGGGAATGGGAAGAGTGAATGATGTCTCTATTGGAGATGTGTGTGTGGGTGAAATTGGTGGAGGGGGAATGGGAGAAGGTGGAAGTGTGGGGGGAGCCACGACCGACACCTTTGTCAGTCGCGATTGACACCGTCGATCACGACCGACTGAAATTTGATGTTTGATAGAAAGATTCGCACATACACGTGTCCCTCGCGATGGATAGGACCCCGATTGATTGAAATTACGGTAAAAATCCCGGAAAAAGTGTCGATCACGATTGACACCATCGATCGCGATTGATAGGACTCACGACCGACTCTGTCGATCGCAATTGACATTGTCAATCATGACTGATGTGTTGATCGAGACCGACAGGCCCGACGGACACCTTTGTCAATCGCGACTGGCAGACCTGTCACTCGCGATTGACAGGCTTTTTTGGCCAAAATTCTAGGATTTTTTAATTCCAATTTTTGGGGTAATTATGGACAAAAAAATCACACATTTAGAGTATTGTGAGGCTTCTACACTAGTAATCTGATAAAAAGTCGAGTTGCCTATTAACCTGTTTGAACCTTGTTTCAGCCATAGAACCCTGAAGTGTCATAACTTCCTCATACGAAATCCGTTTGCTGTGATTTTTGTTTTGTTGGAAAGCTCGTGGGGAGTACAACCAAAACTTCCACGGGTTATGTAAAATTAATATCAGGATTATTAGATATACTATTTTGAAGTGACCATACCTAGGGGGAAGAAGAACTAAGGGATCTCTAGAATTGTGTTCCATAGAGACATGGTGCAAATTGACATGTGAATTACAGGAATGAAAGTGATTTTTTGTGTCATTTGAATCTAAGTCTTGAGCTAACTTTGGCACTTTTACAAGTCCACTGAGAGCACTAGAAGGCATCCAACACAAGGGCATTCCGCAAGCTTGAGAACGGGGTTCTTGAGCACTAAAGATCAAAGGATCAGCAAGTGAGGTTGGAATACTATCAACTCCCCCTGTCAATTCCTAGCTTAGGCTAAGTGCGAATAGTGCTAGAAGTAAGTCAAGGCGACGATAGGCATCTATCAAGTTGAAGACTACCTAAATACTCAAGTTCAAGCTAAAACATAATCTCTGTGTGATCGATAACTTTAAAAGAAAGGAACTTAACGTGGAATGATCAACTAAAACAACTAAAATTAACTTAAGTATTCCTGACGACGTGATATCAGACAATATCATAAACACGATAATCAACATAAAAAAAGAATCAAGTGACTGATACAAAAGAACTCAGTAACAAGGTTGTACCTTGGGTAAAAATTGGGATTGCTCAGCTAGGCTTATGAACCTTAGATCAGGACGGCACCTAGGGAGAGATAGACAAAGTCTTAGATCTTCAGAGGCTAGTGTCAATCATACTACTAGGTCTTGGGCCCAGCAATTGAGCCATCATTCGTACTACCCTAGCTCTGAGACTAGTGAGTCAGAGATGTCTCAAGGTATGGAGAGACCCACAGGGAGTTCAGGTGTGCCATACTTACATAGGGTAGAAGGCCCCTACAAGACGAAGCTGGAATACCTTAGGACCAACCGATTAGGTGCTAGCATCTATGAGGACGGCCTAGGAAGATCTGTGGTCCAGATCAACCTATTGGACTAGAACGTCCAATAGTCAAATTTGAAAATGGAGCATACTTGGACAAAGAAGGAACCATATACGTAGTCACCAGCCACCCAGATAGGACAGATGAATTTGGGAATGTGATCCTAGAGATGGACATAGGTGACCTAGAGCAAGGGAACTTATGTGGAGAGCCTAAAACACCTCGAGGCAAATCAGTTCTTACTAGAATTATCATGCCAGAGTGGATTCCCCAGGACAATAAAAGCATAGATCTTCTCTTAAACCGAGAGACCGATGAAGCCTTTTGGAGGTATAAGCCTAATCCACCGAATGAGGTAGGGACGATCACGATCTATGAACTCAAAGATCCTGATAGCCCAGGCAAAGTGACCTATTTAGACAACACTTCGGAAAGAATATTTGTGGTCACAGAGCACGGTAGGCATGCCTACACTTGGAAGGGAGAATTTATTTTTCCCCAACCAAGATCTAATGTCTCTTTTGGCCACCAAGGAGCGGGAACATCCCAAGTTCATGGAGCTCAAAGGGATTGAAGTAGAGATAGACCTGAGGTAAGCTTTACCAACCCAATAGGAAGAGAACGAACGCAAGTAGAGACGAATAGAGAAGAAACAGAGAGAACTAGAGTTCCAAGGAACCTAAGAAATGCTGATGATTTTCCTTTGCCAAGGCCGAGGGAACACACCAGAACCTTGAGACCTACACAGTTGGTTAAGTCCATGAAGAATTACTTCGATGGCACTGGAGACCCATATGATCATGTGGCCGAGTTTAGACAAGTCTTGAGAGCTGAGCAAGTTGAGGACCTGTTCACACAATACAATGCCTTTGGTCTAACCCTAAGGAACACATCCCTTATGTGGTTTCAACCACTAAATGAGAGACACTTTAGAAACATAGACCAACTTTTGGAGGCATTCATTACTGAATTTTCCAAAAGTGGCATAAGGCATAACACTTCCTCACTGATTCATAGCTTCAAGCAGACCCCTCAAGAGACCATGAGACTTGCAGGAAGAAGATTTAGACAATATCTAGAGAGAACTGAGTTACCCACTCCAGCCAAACAAGTGGCTTTATTCTTGGATGGATTGCTAAGTACCAAATTGAGATCATACGTGTATTTGAAGGACCCTAGGACCATAGAAGAATGTGTACGCATGTGCATCGACATCGAGGATAACCTATGGGAGGAATTAGAACTTTCAAAAATCTACAGAGATTCAGATAGTTCTACTAGCCTCTCTTCCTCGCAATCCACCTCTATTGAGGAACTCGCTGAGAAGGTAGCTCAAAAACTAAGTGTCTCTAGCAAACAAATCCCAAGATTTGCCCCAGTTAAACGATGCTATACTTGTGGAGGTGACCATATGGCAAACGTATATCCCATTATGGCTCAACCCCAAGTGAATCCTAATAGCCAGTATTACACCATAGAAAGGAAATACACTAATCACACTGCGCAAGATTGCCCATACAATAAGCAAGCGGTTAGGCAAACCTACCCTCAGCCCTATCCACAATAGGGAAGATACCAGAACCAGTACCCTCCACAACAATATGGTAGGCCACAACAACCTTATCAACAACCCTACCAAAACCAACAAAGACCTCAACCAGTGCTAGCTCAGCAACCTCCTACCCCAACCAATGTGATTCCAGTAAAGTACACAGCGGCAGAAGAGAATCTGAATAGAGCCATAGTCCTAGTAACTCCATTGCTTTCAGAGAGTGACCCTAGTGACCATACTTTTGACTCCACTCATATCGATAGTCCTAAGGCATACTATATGCAGTTACCTGAGCATAATGAGGCCTATTATTACGAAGAACCGAGTGAACTAAGTGGGGAGCCAGAGTATGCGAATGTCATGTACGCCAATCCCAACTCGCGGCCCCAACCTAGGCAGGTAAGACCCCCATTCCCTAGAAGGCCATGCTATCGATGTCAGGGAGATCACCTCATTCGTGATTGCCCAATGCCTGCCCCCACACAACCCCAATCTGTGACCATTCAAGGCTTTTGTCAAGATTGCGGGAAGGAGCACCTCTTACGAGACTGCCCAAAGAACCCATAGAATGTAACAAAAATCACTCCCATCAATGTGATTTGGTTAGTTGTAGACTTTGCAGGAAGTGTAACCTCCACTGCCCCCGTGCAAGTGGTCACTAGAGCTCAAGCCTTGCAACAGAACCAAAGTTTAGGCCAGGAAAAAAGTGCTGAGGTTAGTGAAACTGAACGGACTAGAGCTTGGAGAGATAGCCGAGAAAGAATGAAAAGACAATGGGCAAAGAAGATGAGTGACCTCGAGGAAAGCCTAAGAGAAACGAGGGCCAAGATAATTGAACTTACATCTCCACCTCCCTCTCACACTACCCCACCACCACCATTCCCATCTCCATCCGATCCACCACCTTCTAACCCGCCTCATGCGACCCCACCACCCCCTGGAGTAGGATCAATTTTAGCAGATCCCACTCCCGAGGACCTAAATATGATGCTTAAGGCATATCAGGCCAGAATCCAAGAAGGGCCAAATGTAACCGATCATGAAAAGTGTTACCCTAGAGCGGTACTAGAGCTTGAACAAACCAAAATTTGTGCTAAGATGGTGGAATTGGCTCAAACCATGTTTGAAGCCAGTCGCATCTTTAACATCTCTAGTTCAGCTAAGACGCAGTTGCACTTTGATGGACTGCTAGAAAGATTGGAGAGGCTAATTGCATAATAAGAAAAGGAACCCGCCTCTCAAAATGAGAGAAGGCCAAGTGAAAGAATAAGCATTCCCCTCCAGGAAGCTTATGTCCCTAACTCTACAGAGCCAGACACATCTTCTTCTATAAATCGGTACTCACTCGAATTCCTACGAGAGATTCAAGAAGAGAAATGGGCTAAAGAGAGTGAAGTCCCTCCTCCCTTTGAACTTGTGGATGACACGCATGATCAATTCCCACAAGATATTCCCTCCATTTATGGAGAGCAAGAGAGTGCACAATCTCAGGAGAGATTAGACTTCAAGTCTAATTCTTTACACGAATTACCCCACTTCACTGGCCCATGGGAAGCAAAGTCTACATGTATGAGAACACCCACTGTCATGGTAAGAAACGAAGACTCAGTCATACCTAGGAACACAGAGGTAGTAAAGAATACTAAAGTGCAGTGCAATCTCACTTTAGAAGAACTACTCCAAATTAAGCCAGAACTGTGGAAACATGTAGCCGAACAAATGCCAGAGGTAGCTAAACCATGTTCCCAGGTAGGTTCTCATAGAACAATGCCAGAAATTCCTCTAGACAAGATAGGAGATATGAGCGAAGGTGAAGAAGGAAACACCTATCTTCCCATCACCCATCAAGGATACACAACCAAGGTAATTCTCGACTCAGGTGCAGGAGTTGCAATTGCTACCACTTCCCTATGGAAGCGATGGTGCAAGCCAGCACTCAGGCCCACGAGGATGAAATTGCAGATGGCCGATGGTCACATTGAGAGACCCTTAGGACTGCTAGAAGGAATAACTCTCACCACGTGTGGTGTGGAGTTTGAGCATACATTTGCTATATGTGACTTTAGCAAAAATCATGCCTATGAGATGATTCTGGGAAGACCATTTATGCGACAGTTGCAAGTGGTACAGGATTGGGGAACCAATTCCTTGTATTTGCAACACTTAGGTGTTACGACCAAAGTGAATCTCAGAGATTACTTTCATAGAGATGTCCCTCCTATCCAATGGAATCCCATCCATAGAACTAAAGATGATACCGAGTCAGTGCATTCCATAGGATCAGGATCCTCATGGATGCACAAAGACACTCACTTGTGGATGTGTAAAGTGGCAGTAGAAGAAGAGAAGAGAGAAGAAGCCAGAGAGGTAGGTGCGAAGGAAACCCATAGATCAATTCAAGACCCAACCTATGCACCTGTAGTATTTCTTGATGAAGAATTTGAACCTCACGGCTGGGCAGAAATTTTAGCAACAATGGATGTAGCCATCAATGAGGAACAATGGACACCCCACTGTGATGAGGATGGCTATGACATTTCAGTCTTTTCCATAGATCCAATCATGGGAGATTCATTTCTGGAAGAATGTGAACCTATCCCTGATGCATTTGAGGATGCAAGTGAATCCGATCTAGAGTCGATCAATATGGACCCACCTTTTGCATCAGATGAAGAATACTTCTATGAAGTACAAGTTCACCCTCAGAGACATGAGGAGTTCACAAATGATGTGAGATTAACCACACAAGTGGCTGCCAAGAGTGAAGGCAAGAAGAGAAAGAAGAGAGAAGTCACACGGGAAGAGGAAGAATCTTTGTTTGAGGTCTCTGAAAATTTTAAGAAGTATGAAATAGATGATAGGAGAGTCATGGTAAGAATGCCTAAACGTGAGGCACAATTAGGAGAGACCTATGATAACAAAGAAACCACCAAGAAAATAGTGGTAGCCCTAGAAGAAGGAGAAGAGAGATGTACTTACATAGGACATGACCTGACGGAAGAAGAAGAGCAAGAGTTGATTGCCTTCCTAAAAGAATACAGAGATGTATTCGCTTAGAGCTACAAGGACCTGAAAGGTGTAGACCCTAACATATGCTCACACACCATTCCCATGACAACAGATGCCAAACTATCCAAGCAGAAGCTATACACTTATAACGATAACTACGCTGCTAAGATCAAGGAGGAGATAGATCGCTTGGTCGAAGCTGGATTCATCTATGAAATTGAGCACACTGAGTGGGTATCCCCCATTGTAGTGGTGCCCAAGAAGAACGGAAAGCTACGTGTATGTATTAACTTGAAGAAGGTTAATGCAGCCACTATTCGAGATAACTATCTGCTTCTTATCACTGAGCACCTTTTAGAAAGAGTAGCAGGCAAGGAAGTGTACAGCTTCCTTGATGGATTCTCCGGCTACAATCAGGTAGCCATTGCCCCAGAAGATTAGCATAAGACAGCTTTTGCCACAGAGTGGGGCATATTTGCCTTCCGAGTAATGCCATTTGGTCTTACCAATGCTCCTGCAACCTTTCAGAGATTGATGTGCCATGTATTTAAAGAGTTCTTGAGGAAGAACTTAGAGGTCTATGTGGATGATCTTTGTGTTCATTCCAACATTAGACAAACCCATATCCCTGAACTTAGACAAATCTTTGACAAATGTGGAGTGTATCAAGTCTGCCTGAACCCAGAAAAGTGTGTTTTCATGGTCAGGCAAGGCAAGATTCTAGGACACATAGTGTCAAAGAATGGCATATCCACTGATGAAGAGAAAGTAAGAGCCATAGCAGAGTTACCTAGGCCAAAGAATGTCAAGGAAGTACAAGCTTTCATGGGGCATTATGGTTATTATCGACGCTTTATACACATGTACGCCATCATTGCCAAGCCTCTGTATGGACTTTTGACTAACTTTGAGTGGACTGATGAATGTGAAAACTCTTTCAACGAGCTCAAAAGAAGATTGTGTTCAACACCAATCTTGACCACACCAGATTGGAATAAGCCCTTTCATGTTCATGTAGATGCATCCAATTATGCTATTGGATGTGTACTCGCACAACCTACTGGTGAAGGTAATATGGATCTTCCAATTGCCTATGCTAGTAGAACGTTAAATGAAGTTGAACAAAATTATACCACCACTGAACGAGAAGGATTAGGCATGGTATATGCAGTTAAAAAGTTTAGACACTATTTGCTTGCAAACATGTTTAATTTTTTTTACTGATCATCAAGCACTGTTGTACTTGGTAAACAAGCCATGCAATACAGGTAGATTAGTAAGATGGTTTCTCTTACTGATGGAATACGACTTTGAGGTTGTGGCGAGGAAAGGGAAGACTCACTTAAGAGCAGACCATCTCTCTAGGCTCACATCTGGAGAGGCCCTGCAAGGAGTATCAGACGACCTTCTTGATGCTTACCTATTTAATTTGGAAGGTGCACCTTAGTGGGCTAAGACACTAGTGCCAGTATTGACATACGGGCATAAACATCCAGTAATAAACACTCAAGATAGGGAGATAGTAAAAGCCCAAAAATACCAAATCATGGCAGGAAGTATGTACAAGCATACAGATCAAGGGATCCTAGCTTGTTGTGTGGAAGAGGAGGAGTACGTAAAATGGTTGCAATTAGCACATGTAGGTGCATTAGAGCAGCATTACTCAAGGCAACGAACCCTACAGACACTAAGGAGACTCGGAGTGCATTGGCCGACTATGGAAGCAGATGTCCATAAGATGTGTAAGGAATGCCCAGTCTGTAGTGTTAGACCGCCTGTGGAGCACGCTACTCTTTATCAAGTGTCTCTAGTGCCAGATTGGAGTGAACCACTAGGAGCCTTCTTGAGGACGAAAACATTCCCTCAAGATATGACCCTGACAAGGCAAAGAAGTTTAGAACAAGAAGCCCTAGACTACTCACTTATTGGTGATAATTTATACAAGCGTGGTAAAGATGGTTACCTGGGGCTATGTGTCCATGAGAGCGAGTATCTTAAGATCTTGGAAACTGCTCACCAAGGTGTAGCAAGAGGACATTTTGGACTAGATCG
This sequence comes from Ceratopteris richardii, assembly GCA_020310875.1. Taxonomy (NCBI): domain Eukaryota; kingdom Viridiplantae; phylum Streptophyta; class Polypodiopsida; order Polypodiales; family Pteridaceae; genus Ceratopteris; species Ceratopteris richardii. The sequence continues at coordinate 4,824,008 of CM035430.1, read as the reverse complement.
AGTGATCAAGGCCATACTATTTGCAGGTCTTTAGTGGCCAACACTTCACATGGATGCACATGCCTATGTGAAGAGGTGCGAAGTTTGTCAACGAACTCAGTATCCTATCCATAAGGATGAGATGCCATTGAAACCTATGATGGGTGGACATGCATTCTCTAAGTGGGGAATAGACTTTGTTGGTCCGATTAATCCCCTAGCTAAGGGTTCACATGTTGAATATATCATTGTGGCCACAGACTATCTAACCAAGTGGGTAGTGGTAAAAGCTACGACAAAGAATGATGCTCAGACGACCGCTAAGTTCTTATTTGAGAATGTGTTCACTAGATACGGGCTACCTATAGAGCTAGTTAGTGATAGAGGCACTCACTTCTTGAATGAAGTCATTGAAAATCTCCTCCAAGAGTTCTTGGTAGTACACAAGAAGTCTGCCCCCTATCATCCGCAAGCTAATGGGCAAGCCGAAAGCACAAATAAGATTGTATGCAATGTGTTGACTAAATTGGTGAATAATAAACGCTCTGATTGGGACAAACAGCTACACCATGCTATTTGGGCATACAGAGTCGCCTATAAAACGGTACTCCAAGCCATACCCTTTCAGATGGTATTTGGCCAAAATGCAGTGCTACTGATGGACTTCTTGATACCTACATTGAAAGTAGCACAAGAGCATGAGTGGATAGGGCATGAGCTCTCCTCTAGAATTTTTGATCTGGAATGACTAGGTGAAACAAGACTGAGAGCGGCAGCACGAATATATGCAGCTAAGAAAAGACAGAAGGCGTACTTTGATGCCCACGTTAAGGATAAAGGCTTGAAAACAGGAGATCTAGTACTAGTCTACACATTGAAGCAGCATGCACGGAAATTAGAGAAGAGAGGCTATGGACCTATGATCATAAATAGGATCTCAACGAGTGGAGCAATTCAGCTAGCTACGCTAGAAGGTGATGTCCTCCCTAGTTACATCAGTGGGTGCAGAGTCAAACTATATCAAGAACCCCTCACTGAGGAAATGGTCACTCGACTCAACACTTCGAAGAAACGTAAAGAAGAGGAAAAGCGAATTCGAGAAGAAGCACAGGCAGAAGCTTTGGAACGCATCCGAAGAATGAAGTTGAGAAGACAGGGTAGATATCAGCCTAGGACATATGGCTATGCGCACCCAGGATATCATATGGCTATGTGTGAAGTTTCAGGCATTAGCTCTCATAGAATAATTGTCGTCCTTTTATAACCTTAGAGATAGGACAAGGAAAGAGTGCAAGGACTGTAAGGGCATTGATTGACTCAGGTGCAGCCACTAGTGCGGTTAAAATTTCTTACTGTCAAAAGTTGAACTCAAGTATCAATCCCATTGAAGCATATCTCATAGGATTGGGAGGCGTGGAGACCCCTTGCATGGGCGAGGCCTCTCTATATTCAAGATGTTTTAATGACAGTTAAAGTACTAGTGTGTCAAGATGAAGATCTCACTGAACCCCTTGTCTTGAGTCAAGACTCGATCTATGATCATGCAGTCAACCTAAACCTAAGAAGTGGACTTCTTCAGGTCTGGGTAAATCAGAACCGCATTGCACTTGAATTAGAGAATGAAGCACTCAAGGAACTAGGAAAGACACACACTCCTGGTCCTTCGAGGAGTACACATGAAGATGAACATGCTATTCTTGTCCAAAAATATGTGATGCAGAGGGATGATTGTCTCAATAAAGAAGTCAAGGGTACAACGGAACTCCCTTCTTTTCCAAAGGCCATAGGGATACGGCAACCAAAGGCAGATCAAATATAGAAGAAGCAGACTACCTATGCTTGAAGCCAAAAGAAAGTACAAAGCAAGGTGTCTCAACCATCAAAACAAGTGTGGGTGCGGAAAGGCGAGCATCCTATTGTGATTAAGCCACAACAATTGGCTCAACTTCCTATTAGTGATCAACCGCACGACACTAATAAGAAGTCTACCAAAAATTCCCCGGTGAAAGTGGTCTATCTGGGTACCCAAGAAGTCGATGAAGGCTAGCCCACAATCAAGACAAATTTGGGTGCCTAAGGCTTGCTTGCGGGCTCAAATAGCTACACACAGACCACACCCTGTACAACATGGTCCACTCACTCGAACATTTGATACCCATTCTTATACATCACGCACGAACATATTCACCCATGTGCACGAGTAGAATCACTTGTAATTGGGTCCCTAAAAAGCCTCATTTCCAAGCAGACACTCTCACAAAGCCCTCGAGAGTCTCCACCGAACTAAAACTGAAAGCCATCCACTGTGTTTGGCTGCCCAAAGCTTGTAATAAACCCACTGATCCCCACTTGTAAATTCACCTCCACCTACTAATTGTGTCATCCTCACACTACATCTTTCCATTTAGCCTTTTAGGAAAATCCGTCCACTAACCACACCCACAACCACCGAGCACTCACAGACTAACTAACATATCACTAAAACCTCATGTTAATGTTGTAACGGGGACACGTGACCACTTGGTGTCCATTTGCAATGTTAACATTCATTTGTATATTCTCACATAACCGGTGACCAGTCCCTTCAAGATGGCCGAGGCTGCAGGAACGAGCTCCCAGGCAGGAACCAGCCCTCAGATCGTGGACAGTGAAAGTCTTCCCATTGAGGAGGAATTGAAGGAATGCCCAGTGGCATTGAGAGCATTACATGCCATACCAATTCAAAATCCTCCACAGGGGCACACAATGCTAGTCAGCAAAAACTCACATTGGTTCAGTGATGTGGGAGGACCTCTGGGAGAAGGCACTTACCTGTGGGAGGTAGAGATAGAGTTCAATGGGCGTTGGGGCAGATATCACTTCTTCATCAGGGAATTTGAGAAGCTTCAAAACAATGAAGGCTTGAAACCAATATGGAAGAAGGCAGGCCTATATGATTATTTCAAAGCTCAATTACCAAAGCCCGACTTTCTGAGATGCTCATACTTGATTAGCACCCTTACTCCGAGTAAGGAGAAAAATGGATACATCACCTTTGTCTTACCATCTCTTACGAGGGGTAATGAACTGAAGCGTTTCAAGTTGACTAACAATTTGGTAAGGGAAGCTCTCAAGATGAAGGGCATGCATATCCCCACAGAGAAGGAGTCAATGGTGCCGGACAACATGAAAAACAGGAACCTGACTAAACTGAAGGACATGGTGGCAATGACACCAACTATTGCCATTCATCTTTGAATGTGCATGCAGCATTTCGCGTTCCCCGCTCAAGAGAGGTTCACAATGCCACCCAAGAAGATATGGTTTAGTTTGTACCTACCAGACGCCTTTGATTTGACAATAAACATGCCGCATTGGATTATCGACCAAATCCACTTGGCACATCAACGGTGGTATAAGAAGCAATGATCAGTGCTTTATGGATGTTGTGCTCTCACAAGGATTGTTTACCGCTGCTTGGCATATGATGTGCCAATTCAACGGGCACTTGTTTGGACCAGGGTGCAAGAATTTCAACGTAGACTATCAACCGCAGTGCCTCCATCCAAGAAAATGAGAGGAGCAGTTCAGATGCCTTGTGCACAGGCCCGAGGTGCTACACTGACACCAGAAACCACTCCACGGCTTCCAACACGAGTGCAACCATTCACTATCAGATTACCAAGGCATAGCGCGGAAGGCACAAACCTCGTGTTTCCTCCCATACCCACCGACTTAGAGTTCCCTCATGGCTTTACCCTAGAAGATCTAATTGATGAGGAAGTAGCTAGAATAATTAATGCTACTAATTTGGAGGTTGAGGCAGAGCAAGCAAGCAGACAACAGACAGTCACAGACCAATCCCATCCAGTCCAACCAGAAGTAGTCGAAGTGGATGATGATGAAGAGGAGACTCTAGAAGATGAGCAAGAGGATGAACAAGAAGGACTGTTCGACGAAGAAGAGCATGAATATGAGCAAGAAGTTGTACAGAAACTTGAAGGAGCCCCCGCTTATACGAAGCAACTAAAAAAGTTGTATGATACCATCAAACGAGTTCAAGAACAACACAAACTGTCCCTGGCAGCAAGAAAATCCCTCATGAACCAAATCCTTGAAGAAGAAGAGGTGGATGAGCAATACAGAGCAACCCTTGACATGATCGCTGATGCATTAGGGGTACCTGAGATGGTGCATACTGCTTTTGCGCACTCGCGAAGATCAGAGAGAAGATACGGCAGATGCCCCCCTCAATCAGGGAAACAAATGAATGTGTTGGTATCAGAACCACAGGGCACCACATCCACAACCACGGGCACTACTCAAACCATTCATGACACTGAGGAAGCCCATACCTTAAGTGCACCCCCGTCAACCCCTTTACCACCCCTACCTCCAACTCCACCACCTTCACCTCCCACTACCAGTGTCACCACCACTGTCACCGCCTCAGAGTCCACTTCCCATACCGAAGCACATACTGTGACTCAACCCTCACCATCCGCACAACCTATCACCTCCCATATTGTAAATACTACCACTGACACGGTGTTTCTAACTGTAGCCACTGAAATTCCCATTCCCCCGATCACGCTCCCTGGTGGTCCATATTCACAACTACACACACCACTTTACACCTTCACAACCATCACTACACTGACAATTCCCATGTTCACAATCACTCCCACGACTGCATCCACATATGATGTCATGGACATATCACCTACTTCCGCACCTCTCCCTCCCCCCATATTTCCATGATCTCCCATTCCCCCACCACCCACTTCACCCTTTTCAAGCACAACATACACAATCCCATTCCCTTTTCCCTACCCCCCTGCATTCAACACCTTTCCCGCACCCACTCCTGTTAATAATGTGTTTAATAATATGTACCAATGTATGACTCAACTACAACAACATTACCAACATCTAGATGCCCATCATACGAGCTTGTTCAAAAATCATGAAACACTACAGGAGAGATTCATTAATTTAGAGAAAGAGAAGAGGCAGTTACAACAGCAGTATAGTACATTGAAAGCACAACATGATCAGTTAATCGCCAATCCACCCCAGATGGATACTGAAGAAAAACAACAACTTGATGATCTGTTACACGCTCAGATAACGGACAATCTCAAGCTTTGACATAACTTCGCCTTACTACGCAAGCACATTTCTGCCGCACTCGAAGAAAATAAACGACTACAGAAACAGAACGAAGAGAACCTGGAAGAAGCAATGGAGGATTCACCGCAAGAAATCAACCCAGAGAATTTCAAGGCCATCCCATCGGCAAATATGCAAATCGTATTGGAAACACATGCAGATCTCTTGGAAGCACATGCCGCCTTAGAAAGAGAGCAAGATGAACTATTAAAGCAACTGGTAGCCCAACAAGATTCACCAAAAGAAGTTACAGCCGCACGAGACACATTTGAAGAAGTCGCAGAACTCAGAGCACAACTGGCAGAACTACAAAATAAAGTTCTTCAATATGAGCGTCAACCCTCTCCCCTCGTGGAACCGGAACCTGAAGACTTAATTCCAATTGCAGTTGAGGAGATCTTTGAAGACCCATACGTATCGATGCCTACACCAGGGGGTAAGCAAACAGAAGAAGGAATGGAAACAATTGAGATCAAAGCTCCTTAATGGATGCAGAGGTTAGAGAAGGTGGCTACAACCCACGATGAGAGGGTGGCAGTACAGATACAGTCGATGTCCCGATTGGAAAATCCGATTACTTCAGAAAGCTCTCCCATCGTAGGTGGATTGGCACGTCCGATTATTTTTATGTTCCATTCTATGTCTTAATGGCAGATTATAATGTTGAAATCAAGCAGCGCACAACAAAAGAACCAACCTCGGCGACACAGTTTGCACTAGAAGACATCCCTGCAAGTGCCACGCATGGGAATATATTTCAACCTACCTGGAGGATCCGTCTTCTTGAAACATACCCTGAGATGGTACGCACTTGGAATAACATGCCATTATACATCAAGTATAATCCATGCTACTTCCCTGTCTTTCGAAGAAGGTCTTGGCCAGAGTACACCAAAACAGTTTTGACGGTTAAAGGGTGTGAAAAGTGGCTAAATTATGTGTACCTAGCACCCCCTCATGGCCAACCCACAATCGACTACATGATTTCAACCATCCGACACTGGGCAGTCAGATTCAAGAATATACCGGATATCATGGCACAGATGTGCCTCAAAATCTTTGAGCTAATGCTGGTGACATTCAGGACCTTTAAGAATGTCAAGGAACCTCATCTTTTGGCTCTCGGATTTAATGAAGGAAATCAAGACCTTCTTTATGATATGAGCACCACACCATCTATCAATGTCTTCTATGCATGTCATGCTCATATCAAGTATCTACCAACCTGCTTCAAGCAAACGTTTGAGGAAATGTTTATCACTGGGTTTTGGGAATATCATTCAGAGATATTCATTCCGAGACTATCTCATTTATTACAGTTATTTGCTGTGGAACAGGCTCTACATTCAAAAAAGTTACGTATGCCACATCCCGAAGTTCTTGGGCCAATAGACAGTAGACTGGGATGCACTACTCACCGATTTGGCAAAAGGACTGAGATTATCAGAACACCACTTGGCGACCGATGTCGTGAATTACTATATCCAACGATCCACTCAACAAGGGTCTGTCAGAGACGACATACGCGAGAGAGGAGGGGGTGTTGGCAGTAGTCAAGGTACCCAAGGACTCACAAGACAAGGAAGTCAAAGAAGGGATTCAGAGCGAAGAGAAAGCACCAGCAGACAAAGTAGTGAATGAAGATCTGACAAGTAGGCCGTCCAAATTTTTCCATGAAATAATACTTCCTAAATAGTGAATTTAGTCACTCTACCTCATTGTAAATACCATTTCACCTTTTTGTAACTCCATTTTGTGCAAGCCGAGGAGTCCTCGAGCTTGAGGAGTATTAGAAGTAGCATCGTACCAATTTTCATAATTTTTAGACTTTGTTTGAGCCCCCAAATAGAGCCTAGAACCTAATTTTTTACTAGGTCGGACACTAGGTCTGGACAGGGCCAAAGCTAGTCAAAAACTATAAATAGAGCTAGAGAGCTCATTTTTGAGGTTAGCTTGTAATAGATTTGAACTTGTATGAGCACTTTTGAAGTAATCTAAAAGAATTCCATTGTCTCTCTCTTTGTTCTTGTAGTGTGTGCGTGTGTGTGTATGTGTGTGCATGTTAGTGTGCTTCTCACTCACGCACTTGTGCCATCACTTGTTTGAGGTCTTCATACCATCCTCACGTCTTCCCGGATTGACATTAAAGGAGGTGCTACTCATCATTGAGCTACACACTCTTTCCATGATTTGATACAGCCTTCGGCGTTCTGCTGTATATGCAGGGGTTCCGGTGGTTTCTCGTGCTTCTTCTTCTCCTCCCTCATCTTCCCCCTCTGAGTGTTCTAGTTGTTGAGATAAAGTTCCCTGTTGATCATCATCCCAATGTACATGACGGCCTTCTGTGGATTTTCTCCTTCTTTGGGAAGATGTGCCCTGTTCTTCTGTATCTGAATAGAACTCTACATCAAAGAGTTGTGTATTCTACATGAATGATTCAAAGTCGAATGTACTCATCCCTTCAGCATCTCCAGTCGCAAGAAATTCAAATTCAGGAGGGACAGGAGGAGCCGAGGGGGCAACTTGTGATGTGCCTTTGGATCCAGATCTTGGTATGCGAATGGTAAAGGGAGGCACAGTGGCATCCCCTCGTTGCGACACTTCCGGAGTCGTCAAAACTTCACGTGTTTGAACACAAGGGATTGAACCCCTCATGCGCTTGGATTGATGTGTGGCAGATTTGAGTCTCTTGAACATTTGTAGTTGCGACCAAGATAAAGCACGTTCAATAGGTACATCATATGCTAAGCACTTTTAGATGATGCACGTGATTGCACAACACCCATTCACCACTAGCTTCCTATGTGCTCTTTTATTTGCTTCATACAACCGCTCTATAATCCATACAGGAAGCTTGATTGGTAATGCACCTGTCTCTGCCAAGTAAAGAGCGAACCAAATCCGCTTGTGGGGTTGAGTGAACCGACCTTGACCGGGAAACGCAAAATGTTGCATGCACATGTGAAGAGGAATTGACACATTCGGTGTGAGTGCCACCATCTCTTTCAGCTTTTCTAGCTTCCGATTCTTCATGTTAGGGGGAATAAGAGGATCCTTCTCAGAGGGCACATGCGTATCGTGCATGTTGAATGTAGAGCTCACCAATTCCAAAGTGAGTTCGAATCTTTTCAACTCATTGTTGTCCAATAAGGAAGGAATGACAAATGATCCTGGTTTATCTTTTTCTTCATGCGCCTGTAATGTTGAGACCAAGTAGTAACATCATAGGAGATCTGGATTGGGTAAAGGTGCTGCAAAGTATTTGGCCAGCCCTGCACGCTCCCATATGGTCTGCAAATCTTGTGTGTTTTGGAGAGTCTCAAACTCCTTGGAAAAGAATTGGAATCTGACCCATTGCTTATCATGTTCACACTTGGGCTCCCATATATACTTGGCCTCTCCTAAGGATCCTGGCATGCCACTGAACCAATGAGAGTTGGCATGGACCCTCTCTGTTATTCCTATGGGAGGATCAGGTATAGGTATTTGTTGGAGGTGTTGCAACTCTACAGGTCGTTCAGTTGGAGGCACCTCAACAGGTAGACTATCCACATCAATCCCTACAGTACTTACTCCTGCCTGTGAGCTCTGTTGGAAAACAATGTCCCAATAACAAAATGGTCTAGCATCCAACTCCTTGTATACATTATACAATTTGCTCTTCAAAATCTACGGGCGCTCACAGGAATTATAGACTACGGGTTTAGTACTTGGTACAACACAACAGCGTGGGCACGTGGATAGAGCATATGGCTTCTAATGAACCCACTCGGGTTCAAGTCCTCCAATCGGCAACGGCGCAATTCGTGAAGCTTTTTATGCTTTTATCAATTAAACGATGACGACAGACGGATAGCGTTTTCGCTTTTGGAGATCGCATAGCGATCGCTTGATTTGTGCTTTTGGAGGAGAGTTTTTCAAGGTAGAAGCTCTACTATATAAGAGACTATTTGGGATCACTTGAATCATCCTTCACCTAGGATCAACACAAGCTTTCTAGAGCTTGGACCTCAGTAGAGGTGGTGTTTCTTCTAGCACATGGGGCAGCCATGGTGCTAACTTGAAGCATGTTGAGGAGCAGCTATGGAGTTCTTCTTGGTGATTCTTCTTGGAGAAGATGAAGGGTGTGCTCACACTCTACCTCATGGAGAGGAGGTTATCTCTTGTTCATGGCAAGAAGACTTGGTCATTAGCAGCTTGATGGTGAGGATCGCCTATCTACATGATGTATTTGAAGATCATCTTCTACAAGAAGATGTTAGGTTGAAGATTGTCTTCTACAAGAAGATGTCTGGCTACTTCAAAGACATTGGATGGGACCATCTACATGGCGTATTTGAAGATCATCTTCTACACGAAGATGTTAGGTTGAAGATTGTCTTCTACAAGAAGATGTCTAGCTACTTCAAAGACATTAGATGGAGTTTAACATAAGATTCACATCTTATGTTAAAGTATTCAGGTACATATTCTCTTTATGCACACAGGTACTACTTGAAGTTTATGGAAGCTGTGGCGTTCATATCAGGAGGAGTCCTATTCGGCATAGGTACAAGAGAATCAGTACTTATATGCTTTATGCATATTTTTATGAGGTGTTTGAGAAGGTGTGTTCACATGAGTTTGAGGATTTCCAGCAACAATCTTGTTAGCATTCTATGCTACTTTATAAGTATGTGATCTTTTCACACACGTATCTGACTTAGGGTCTTCCATAGCCTAAGTTTAGATGTAGGTTTGTTGACCATCAGTTTCACACTGATCCTTCCTCATTCAGTCACTCATATTCACTCTTCTATAACCTATTAGGTCACACATCTCATGTATATTCAGATTACTGCCCACACATCTGAATATGTTTGTTACATTGTACATTCACTCATTCATCCATTTCTCATCACATAGAGTGGTTGAGAGATATGCTACCACATTGTACATTGAACATTGGTATATATGATACTATGAGTAAGCGATGGCTTACGTAACACCTTACACATGTCGTCTATTCTTTCTCTATCTTTATCTCATCATCTGTATGATTAAGTTGTGGTATGTTCATGTTTTGTCAATATGGAAGATTGCTGGAATTAATGTTGTACATGAATGGAACCATGGAACCATGGACCTGTGACATGAGCCTAAGGGCCTACCTCACTTCCAACATTTGGTATCAGAGCACTAAGGTTTTGGTTACAGAACTTTAGATCTTTGGCATCAATGCATTAAGGCTCATTCATAAGCCCAGGTTCCCAGTCTTCCAGATTTACAACATATGATTTGAAAGCATCTTCTAATATTTGACATTTGACATACACACTTAATCTAGATGAGTAGAGATTTGAGAATTAGACACTTCATTTACATGTGTATTTATCAGTGTGGAGTACGAAGTTGATGATCTGTTAGCAGCCGAATATTTTTGAAGAGTATGCAAATACTTTACAAAAGTATTGTTTGAAGACCCAGACTTGATGAAGAGAAGACTACTTCAAATTCAAGGAAGAACAATGGTTTAGAGAAGATGAAGAAATCAGATCAACATCAAATCACAGGTATCACTTTCTACTATCAGATTATCATTTGCAGGTCATATCTTAGAAGAGCAGTTATGAAGAGATTTGAAGAATTTCAAGGAGTGCTTTTATACGCTTTCATCATTTGAAAGTTAAAGCATTAGCTACATCAAAACAGGTATCTAGAGGTTTTTCTAGAGAGTTTTGAGAAGATCTCTTTCATGGCAAGAAAGTGCATCTAAGAAGACAAGTGCAGAGATGAGATGAGTTTTTTCAGCCAATTTTCTGTTGTAAGTTGGTTGGATATCAAGGTAACTCTAGAAGGGTAATTCATCATTCATACAAAAGATTGGTGAATTTAGTCGATTCAGACATTTGAAGCAGAATTTTGATTCAGAGATATGAGGAGATGGTAAAACATGTTTCTATATTCACTTCCATTTATATACCATGTTTGTTTTATCTCTTACTCTTAGCACTAGAGGAAGAGAAAAAGTTCATTTGAAAAAATCAAGAGTGCTTGCTACTTCAAGATGAAGATAACAAAAGGTATGGAAGAGAAGTTTGAAGATGTTGACATCATCAGGTGGAAGAAAGATGCAGAAGAAGAAAGTCCATCATTTCCAAAAGAAAAGTAAGACTTTCTTTTCTCATATATTTTCCATATACTTTTCCTATTTTATCCTCTACATCCAAAGACAAGTCTACGAGAACATCTTGTTTAAAGAAGAAGCAGTTTCTTGTTTTGCATTACACTTGGTCATGATTTAGTAGATTTGACAAAGAATTGCATTGAGAGAAAGAAAAAGCAGCAGATGTAACTTTTGACTCATATATATATGAGTTATGTTGAAGCTATTTAAGCAGGCAGCTTATATCTTCCCTCAAAGAATTCTTGGAGTGTCAATACAGAGCTACTTGGTATATGACAAGTTGCAGAGAAGTATATTTCTTCTTTATCTAACTCTTGAGGTAAAAGAGCTTTTTGTAGCAGATGTTGAAGACTTGGGTTGAGGTTTTATGTTTGGAAAAGGTTACCTCATATTCAGTATTTTCAGGAAACTTCAGAAAATTCAGACTTGTTGATGTACCAGTCAGTTGAAGAATCTACTTTTTATGATTGTCTTGATTTTTGGATACATGCTTGTATTCAAAAAGGTGTTCCATTAGATCCTATAACTTGATTGAAAAGTGGAGTTAACCAAAAGAAGATCAAGCAGGTACTATCACATTTCACCCGGGTAAAATATGAAAGTTATGAAGTATCAACTTGCAGCTTTTGGAGTTCTCGAGGTGAGAAGTTTGTCCACTTATGTTTCAAGTAGGAATTGCAAATTCTTGGAAGGATTTGTTTGAAGAAAAGTTTTACAGCTTTTTGAGTAGCATGGACACTTGGAGACATTCAGGTAGCAAATCAAACATTCAATCATGAAGGTTTGATAAGAGCAGATTCTACACAAGAGAGATCATTGATCTTGTATGATCTTGAACATTTATGAGTCAGTTGTCAATCTTTTGTTTGGTAAGGTTCTTAGCATTGGAAGAAGTAAGTCAAAGATTCAGATTCTATCAGATTTGTGTTGCAGAGAAAAAGAAGATACTTGTTATGTTACAGAAGATTATGGATCCTAAACTTTTGTTTCAGACACAGGTATTGATCACTAAAGATCAGATTTATTGAAAGAAGGAAGACGTTCCAGATTTCATAAAGTCTGATATATTTGAAGAATTCTAGATACTAGTGTTAAGTCATCCAAGGGGGTGATGAAACATGAAGACTTATTTTCAGCCATATGTGAAAGAATGCAGATTCATACCTACAGGAATTCCTATTTCAGGTATTCCTATATTTCCTTTGTCAGGTTCTCTTTATACTCCATCTTTGAAAGAAGAAGGAAGAAGAAGAATGTTTGGAGAAACTTCCTGTTCAGGATAAGGTTCCAGAATTCTATTTGAAGAGAAGCTTGATATTTCAGAAAGGTATATTTCAGACGTGCGCACATATATGTTTATACCAAGTTCTAAAGGAAAGAGGTATGAAGGATTTAAAGGATGAAGACATGATGATATCATAGCTTCTTTGACTCATATTTCAGTTGATTTCAATTGAGTTGAGTTGATTTGACTTGAGTACAGTCAAAGATGAACCAGCAGTGTTCATAATACACTAAGTTGTGAATTAACAGTCACAGGTTCCAGGATTCAGTTCTTGATTTTGTTTAGTGTATTTACATGACGCAGCAGAAGTACATTGAGAAATCTTTTTCGAAAGGTAAATGCAAATATATGGATCCTAGTGTACGTTTTCAGGTTTTTGAAAACAGGAGATAGCAGGTTCAGAAGTCAGTTCATGCTATATTTGTTGTCAAGCAGTGATTGCTTGATGGAAACACTATTGGATATCTAGTTTGCATATTTACTCAAGTATTATGGTTCATATTCAGCAAGTTCAAGTTTTTGAAGGAAATTCAAATTCAGTTTTGAAGAACAAGTTCTGAAGTGCGGGAGTACAAGCTTGAAACTTGTGGTTGTTTGCAACTTTGATAGTTTGCAGATTCAGCCAGAATGTACCATTGTGACATTGCAGGGGGGATTGTTGGAAAACAATGTCCCAATAACAAAATGGTCTAGCATCCAACTCCTTGTATACATTATACAATTTGCTCTTCAAAATCTACGGGCGCTCACAGGAATTATAGACTACGGGTTTAGTACTTGGTACAACACAACAGCGTGGGCACGTGGATAGAGCATATGGCTTCTAATGAACCCACTCGGGTTCAAGTCCTCCAATCGGCAACGGCGCAATTCGTGAAGCTTTTTATGCTTTTATCAATTAAACGATGACGACAGACGGATAGCGTTTTCGCTTTTGGAGATCGCATAGCGATCGCTTGATTTGTGCTTTTGGAGGAGAGTTTTTCAAGGTAGAAGCTCTACTATATAAGAGACTATTTGGGATCACTTGAATCATCCTTCACCTAGGATCAACACAAGCTTTCTAGAGCTTGGACCTCAGTAGAGGTGGTGTTTCTTCTAGCACATGGGGCAGCCATGGTGCTAACTTGAAGCATGTTGAGGAGCAGCTATGGAGTTCTTCTTGGTGATTCTTCTTGGAGAAGATGAAGGGTGTGCTCACACTCTACCTCATGGAGAGGAGGTTATCTCTTGTTCATGGCAAGAAGACTTGGTCATTAGCAGCTTGATGGTGAGGATCGCCTATCTACATGATGTATTTGAAGATCATCTTCTACAAGAAGATGTTAGGTTGAAGATTGTCTTCTACAAGAAGATGTCTGGCTACTTCAAAGACATTGGATGGGACCATCTACATGGCGTATTTGAAGATCATCTTCTACACGAAGATGTTAGGTTGAAGATTGTCTTCTACAAGAAGATGTCTAGCTACTTCAAAGACATTAGATGGAGTTTAACATAAGATTCACATCTTATGTTAAAGTATTCAGGTACATATTCTCTTTATGCACACAGGTACTACTTGAAGTTTATGGAAGCTGTGGCGTTCATATCAGGAGGAGTCCTATTCGGCATAGGTACAAGAGAATCAGTACTTATATGCTTTATGCATATTTTTATGAGGTGTTTGAGAAGGTGTGTTCACATGAGTTTGAGGATTTCCAGCAACAATCTTGTTAGCATTCTATGCTACTTTATAAGTATGTGATCTTTTCACACACGTATCTGACTTAGGGTCTTCCATAGCCTAAGTTTAGATGTAGGTTTGTTGACCATCAGTTTCACACTGATCCTTCCTCATTCAGTCACTCATATTCACTCTTCTATAACCTATTAGGTCACACATCTCATGTATATTCAGATTACTGCCCACACATCTGAATATGTTTGTTACATTGTACATTCACTCATTCATCCATTTCTCATCACATAGAGTGGTTGAGAGATATGCTACCACATTGTACATTGAACATTGGTATATATGATACTATGAGTAAGCGATGGCTTACGTAACATATGTCGTCTATTCTTTCTCTATCTTTATCTCATCATCTGTATGATTAAGTTGTGGTATGTTCATGTTTTGTCAATATGGAAGATTGCTGGAATTAATGTTGTACATGAATGGAACCATGGAACCATGGACCTGTGACATGAGCCTAAGGGCCTACCTCACTTCCAACAAGCTCTGACCTACTGCTTCTCCCATGAGACTTCTTGTATCTGTTGATGCTTATCTGCTAGAAGAAGAGAGGCACATTAGCATTGCATAGGAAACAGGATGTTATGGTGTTCCCTCCACAATACTAACATGACATTTCAAGTGGTTAGGGGTTAGTGGGTGGAGTGTTTGGTGATGTGTGAGAATGTTGGTTAGTGGGTTAGTGTTCATCCTAGATGCATACTTTGGATGTGCAATGTACTCGGAGTGCACCTGCATCAGAGGGGACTGATTTACAAAATTGGGTCAGGCGATTTGGTACGAGGTTTAAGTCTCAAAATTTTGATTGTGGAATTGTAGCTTTTAGTGGTGATGACATGTGAAGGTTTGTGGACATGATTGTGTTGGATTTGGGACTTTTGAGTACCCATTTTCTGACATTCCTATGTGTGACCGAGGATGTAATGGTGTGGAGTGTAGGTGTTTGCCTTGTTATTTGTGCCAAGGGTGCTTGTGGGTGTTGATTCAATCTTGTGTGGAGGTGCAGTGAATTGAGCTTGTAAGCAAGTCTTGGGCACCCATATTCGTCTAGCATTTGGAATAGCCTTCATTGACCGCTTTGGGGCCCAAATAGAAGTGTTTTGTCTAGATCGATGCCTAGGATACTCCTTCATTGTAACCTTTGACATTGTAGCTCGTTTGGTGCTTGGCCTCCTCTGTGTCATGTGTTGTTCGGCTTGCTCTCCTCGAATTCTTTTTGGAAAAGAAGGGAACTCCTCATCAATTTCTGCACGTTCGTCAAGAGTGACAATCTTCTGCACCATAGAACTTTGGACAAGCATAGCATCGTTATCTTCATGTGAGTTCCTAGAGGGACCAGGATTTGGTGCCTCTTCTAGTGTCCTAAGCGCTTGATTTTCTAATTCCATTGTGATGCGGTTTTGGCCTACGCTCTCACGGTCCTCGCATTCTCTCCTTGTCCTACTTCTAGGGTCACAAAAGGTCACCGATCGACTATCCTAGGGGAACATTCGCCTGAAGCCTCACACATGGCCATGTGATAACTTTGAGATTCTTGAGTGTCAGGCATAGGCTGATCTCTACCTTGTCTTCTCAATTTCATTCGTCGGATGCATTCTAAAGCTTCTGCCTGTGCTTCCTCTCAGATTCGTTTCTCCTCTTCTTTACATTTCTTTGCAGTGTTGAGTCGATTTAGCATTTCTTCTGTTAGGGGTTCTTGATATAACTTGACTCTACAACGGCTTATGTAACTTGGTAGAATATCTCCTTCTAGAGTGGCTAGTTGAACCGCTCCACTTGTGGAGATCCTATTGATGATCATTGGTCCATAGCCTCTCTTCTCTAACTTCCGTGCATGTTGCTTCAGGGTGTAGACTAGGACTAGGTCTCCCGCTTTCAAGCCCCTATCCTTCACATGTGTGTCGAAATATGCCTTTTGCCTTTTCTTGGCTGCATAAATTCTTGTTGCTACTCTCAGTCGTGTTTCACCTAATCGTTCAAGATTGAAGATTCTAGAGGATAGCTCATGGCCTTTCCAGTCATGCTCTTGTGCTACTTTCAATGTAGGTATCAAAAAATCCAATGGTAGCACTGCATTTTGGCCGAACACCATCTGAAAGGGTGTGGCTTGGAGTACCATTTTATAGGCAACTCTGTATGCCCAAACAGCATGATGTAGTTGTTTGTCCCAATCAGAGCATTTATTATTAACCAATTTTGTCAATACATTGCATAGAATCTTGTTTGTGCTCTCAGCCTGTCCATTAGCTTGTGGATGATAGGGGGCAGACTTGTTATGTATCACCAAGAATTCTTGGAGAAGGTTTTCTATGTCTTCATTCAAGAAGTGTGTGCCTCTATCACTCACTAATTCTATTGGCAATCCGTATCTAGTGAACACATTTTCAAATAAGAACTTTGCTGTCGTTTGAGCATCATTCTTCGTTGTGGCTTTCACTTCTACCCACTTGGTTAGATAGTCTGTGGCCACAATGATATACTCAGCATGTGAACCCTTAGCTGGGGGATTAATAGGACCAACAAAGTCTATTCCCCACTTAGAGAATGCCCGTCCACCCATCATAGGTTTCAATGGCATTCCATCCTTGCATATAGGATATTGAGTTTGCTGACAAACCTCACACCGCTTCACATAGGTATGTGCATCCATGTGAAGGGTTGGCCACCAAAGACCTGCAAATAATATTGCCTTGATCACCCGATCTGGTCAAAAGTGTCCTCCTGCTACACCTTGGTGAGCACTCTCCAAGATCTTCAGATATTCACTCTCGTGGACACACACTCTAAGATACCCATCTTTTCCTCGTCTGTATAGATTATCTCCAATGAGAGTATAATCTAAAGCTTCTTGTTCTAAGCTCCTTTGTCTGGCCATTGTCATCTCTTGAGGGAATGTTTTTTGTTCTTAGGAAGGCAACTAACGGCTCACTCCAATCTGGCACTAAAGACACTCGATAAAGAGTGGCATGTTCCACGGGTGGTTTAGTGCAGTAGATTGGGCACTCCTTGCACATCTTATGGACATCTGCTTCCATAGTTGGCCAATGCACTCCGAGTCTCTTTAATGTTTGTAAAGTTTGTTGTCTCGAGTAGTGTTGTTCTAATGCACCGACATGAGCTAATTGCAACCATTTCACGTACTCATCCTCTTCCACACAACAAGATAATATTCCTTGATCCGTGTATTTGTACATACTTCCTGCCATGATATGGTACTTTTGGGCCTTTACTACCTCCCTATCTTGAGTGTTGACTACTAGATGTTTTGGCCCATATGTTAGTACTGGCACTAAGGTCTTGTCCCATTGTGGTACAACTTCTAAATTAAATAAGTAAGCATCTGGAAGGTCATCTGATACTCCTTGTGGGGCTTCTCCAGATGTGAGCCTAGAGAGATGGTCTGCTCTCAAGTGAGTCTTTCCTTTCCTCACCACAACCTCAAAGTCGTATTCCATTAGCAAGAAGAACCATCTCACCAATCTACCTATATTGCATGGATTTTTTACTAAGTATAGCAGTGCCTGATGATCAGTAAAAAATTTAAACTTATTTGCAAGCAAGTAATGTCTAAACTTTTTGCCTTTTCTATTGCCAAAAATTTTTCTTTAGAGCTCCCTTGGTATGCCTACCCCTGAGAGGGTCAACTTCAAAATACCCTATCTGAAAATCAATGCATTATTCTTATAAAAAACACTTGAGGGTGTGTAGTATATACCACGAGCTTTCTGACAAGCCCTAGAGCTCAAAAAACGGATTTCATATGAAAAAGTTATGACAGTTCATGGTTTAGGGGGCTAAACAAACAAACAGATCCTTTCAGGAGTTTAGTGCATTTTTCTAAGGCCTTTGTATTCGCATAAGTAATTGAGTATGTAAATATGCCCAAAATTTAGCCTAAAATTTAAAAAAAATTACCTCTTTATTTTTTTGCCGAAAATGCCTGTCTATCGCGATAGACGGTGTCTGTCGCGATAGACACTGACTGTCGCGTGGGCCTGTCTATCGCGATAGACAGTGCCTGTCATGATAGACGCTGTCTGTCGTCTGTCGTGGGTCTGTCTATCGCGATAGACGAGGTCTATTTTCTGTCGTGTTTTGGTCTGTCGCGATAGACGGTGTCTGTCGTGATAGATGGTGTCTGTCGTGGGTCTCTGTCTATTGCGATAGACGGAGTCTATCGTCTGTCGTGGGATTGTCTATCGCGATAGACAGTGTCTGTCGCGATAGACTGAGGTTGTCGTCTGTCGTGGGCCTGTCTGTCGCGATAGACGGTGTCTATCACGATAGATGGTCTCTATCTTGGGTCTCTGTTTGTCGCGATAGACAGGTGTCTGTCGCGATAGACGGGGTCTATCGTCTGTCGTGGGCCTGTCTCTGGCGATAGACGTTGTGTGTCGCAATAGACTGAAAAAATGTAACTTTTTTAGAATTTTGTAGTGATTTGGAGTGCTCTCATGGTGTGGGTCATCGTGCCAAACATGCATTCAAAAAATATTTAGTTTTTATGTCTGTCGCAATAGACAGAGGTCGTCGTCCAGGGACCTGTGCAAAGTCTGTCGTACCTACGCAAGCTGCTGGAGATGGTGGTACAACTAGAATTTGCAGTAAAAGCTCAAAAAACACACAAAAACTGATAGCATGTTCGCTCTCTCTCACAAGTGAAATGAGGGAAATGAGGTGGGGAGTGGAATATGATCCAAAAATTGAAATTTTTGTGAAGATGGAGATGGAGGTGGGAGATGGTGGGGATGATGATGGTGATGATGGTGATGCAAAAACAAGAAAAATGAAGAAAAATAAGGAAAAGAAATGATATTACCTATGACTCCAATGTCTCAACTCTACGTCTTACCATCACATGCTCGTCCTCGAAGCTCTCTCCCCGGCAACGGCGCCAAATTTGGTGTCACTCTAGCACAATGGTGAGTACCAATGTGAGAAGATCCACCTCATAAATGTCAATCCGTGGAGACGTGAGGACTAGTATGAAGACTATGAGCAAGTGATGGTACAAGTGTGTGAGTGAGAAGCACACAAACATGCACACACATACACACACACGCACACAAGGCAAGAACAAGGAGAGGAACAATGGAGTTCTTTGCATTAGTCAAAAAGTCTCTTACATAAGCTCAATTCACAAACAATCCAACCTCAAAAAGAGCTCTCTAGCTCTTTTTATAGTTTTCTGACTAGCTTTGGCCTTGTTCAGACCTAGTGTCCGGCCTAGTTAAAAATTAGGTTCTAGAGCCTATTTGAGGGCTCAAACGGAGTCAAAAAATTATGAAAATTGGTATGTAGCTAATTTTAATACTCCTCAAGCTCGAGGACTCCTCGGCTTGAACAAAATGGAGTCTATTCTACCAAAAACGAGATTTACAATGTGTGTGTAGTGATGAAAATCACTTGAATTGGAAATACTTTATGGAAAAAAATGATTGGGCCTTGTTGCCGTATTGTGCCTGACTGCTCCTTTGTGCTGCTATGCTCTTCATATGACTTGTATGCCAACAGATGCTTAGCACATATAGGACTATAGAGTTCAAATGCCCACTAGTGAACCCTCTTCTGCCACCCTAGAGGCAATGGGTTGAACCAATGCAACACCATGTTGTTGGCCCATCGAGGGGAAGTTGCACGTTCTATTTTACATTCATCGATGACCATACATTATAATTATGGTTGTAATTCATGAATGAGAAGAGCAAGGTGTTTACTCACTTTCATAATTTCAAGGATGTGATGGAAAAGTTGATAGACAAGTACACTCATTCCTTAATGTCTAATGGAGGATGTGAATACATATCAAGTGAATTCAATAAATTTTTAAATATTCATGGAATCCAAAGGTAATTTTTATGCAGTTACACACCACAATAGGATGGTATTTCTGAACTCAAAAATAGACATGTTGTAGAAATAATTGATTAATGGAAAGATTATTCCTCGTCATGATTGGGTAGAAGTTGTGCACACTGATGTATACATCATGAATATAACTCCAACTACTATGTCACATCAAGTCATACCAAAAGAGAAGTTTAGAGGTAAAAAAACCAGACTTACCACACATGAAAGTATTTGTTTGTATTGCATTGCAATGAATCCAAGCAACATGCACAGGGCATTCATCTTGAACATTGGAGAGAAGATTTCCTTGAAATCAACACCATGTTGTTGCTTAAAACCCTTTGCAACAAGTCGTGCTTTATATTTTGGAGAAGCACTATCTGATGTGAATTTCAACTTATATACCCATGTACATGGTAAAGCTTTCCTGCCCTTTGGCAAAGGTATTAAATCCCAAGTACCATTCTTGTGAATAGAATCCAACTCACTCTTCATGGCAAGCTCCCACTTGACATGATCCACCGTCTGCATAGTGTAGTAAGAAGGCTCACCAGCATCTGTTAGCATAACAAAATCTAAACCTGGAACATATCTATCAGGTGGATGTGAGACACTTTGCAAAGCATCTCAATGGTTGCTGAACAAGAACATTTGCACACTGATCTGATCAAACATTCTCTTGAATGTCCTTATCTGCAGCATTTTTATGCATGCTAACTAGAGGATTAGTATCCTCAAACAACACTCTTCTCACGTCAACCTCCTTAATGGGATGTTTATGCATCTTAGACTCATTGAAAATGACATCACTACTTCTGATCACTGATCATGTTTCAGGATCCCATAAGCGATATCCAAATTGTCCTTCTCGACCATATCCAATAAAAATGCATTTCTTTGACTTATGGTCTAACTTTTGTCTAAGATTCTTGGGTATATGAACATATGTTTCACACCCAAAAACTCGAAAATGATCATAATATGGTGGCTTCCCTGTCCATAAATCTTGTGCCACTTTTAGACCTTTGGCAATACTAGGTGACAAGTTAATCACATGAACTGCAGTCAATATTGCTTCTGCCCAAAAGCATTGTGAAATGTTTGCATGATGCAGCATAGAAACTACTCTATCCTGAAGAGTTCTATTCATCCTTTCAGCTACACCATTTTGTACTGGGGTATAAGGAGCTTTAAACTCTCTACACATGCCTCTAGACCGATAGAAAAGGTTGAATTCATGTGAGCTATACTCGCCCCCATTATCTGAACGTAAAGCTTTGAGCTTAGTTCCTTTTTTAGTCTCAACTGAAGCAAGCCATTTTTCAAAAGTAGGGAATACCTCATCTTTCAATTTGATAGTATATACCCAACCTTTTCTAGTAGCATCATCTATGAAAGTGACAAAGTAAAGAGAACCACCTAATGACCTTGTGGGCATAGGACCACACACATCTGTATGAACAAGATGTAAAGGTTGAATTGAAGAGTCAATGTGTGTTCTATGCACATTTCTAGTTTGCTTTCCATATTGATAATGCTCACAAAATGAAAAATCAGAGAATGATAACACAGGTAAGTAGCCAGAATGAGAAAGATTTTCCATTCCACTACGAGATATTTGGCCCAAACGACCATGCCAAATACAAGTAATAGGCTATTCAATAATAGCTAACAAGTGTTCTTTTTATGATACAAATAAAGTATAAAGTGAGCCAACTTTGCTTCCTTTTGCAATAACCATATTTCCCTTTGACATGCGAAAGGATTGAGCATAGAAGACCACCTTTTAACCAAGGTAGTCAAGTTGACCAACTGACATCAAATTGTGTGATAACTGAGGTACATGGCATACATTATGCATAGTAAACTTTGAACCATCAATGAACTGCACAACCACATCTCCAATCCCCACAACGTCACATTGGTAAGAGTCAGCAAGTCTCATGGTACCAAGAGACTTTGTTGCATGATTAGGGAACCATTCTCTGTGTGATGTCACATGGAAAGAAACACCAAATTCTAGCAGCCACGTGTGAGAAAGAGAATCATTCATAAGAGCCTCAGTTGGCAAGTCATTGGCACCAAGTGGGTTTGGAAGCTAAAGTACAAGGCCGATGGTACTCTATAAAAATATAAAGCAAGACTTGTTGCACAAGGCTACTCACAAGTTGAAGGCATTGACTTTTGTGAATCATTTGCCCCGACTGCAAGAATGACTACTATCCGAGTAGTACTAGCTGTGGCTGCACATAAGCATTGGCCAGTCTATCACATGGATGTCAAGTCAACGTTCTTGAATGGAGACCTCAAGGAGGAGGTATATGTGTCTCAGCCACTAGGGTTTGAGGCTCTCGATTCAGAGAATAAGGTATGTAAGCTGAAGAAGGCATTATATGTGCTAAAACAAGCCCCTAGAGCATGGTACCAGCGGATAGATAAGTATCTCTTGGACCTAGGTTTCAAAAGATGTGCTTCTGATGCTAACTTGTATGTTCTAAAGAGAGGAGGGAAGACAATTGTGCTTGTACTCTATGTAGATGACCTTGTGATTACAGGAAATGATGATGCTCTTCTTCAACAAACAAAAGATGCCCTGAGTTCAGAATTTGAAATGACAGACTTGGGCTTAATGCATTATTGCTTAGGTCTTGAAGTTTGGCAGGAACCAGGGAAGATTTTCATCTCTCAACAAAAGTATGCAAGACAAATATTGAAGGCATTCGACATGGAGGATTGCAAGGAAATTTCTGCACGTGGAGGTCAACACAAAATTATCTATTGAAGATACTTCACCTCCAGTGGACATTCGAAGATACAGGAAATTAGTTGGAAGTCTAATCTACTTGTGCAATAGCAGACCATACATTTCTTATGTTGTTGGAGTAGTAAGCAGGTTCTCTAATAAGCCCTACCAAACTCATTGGAAGGCAAGCATGCAGATACTCAGGTATGTGAAAAGAACTACTGATTATGATATTCGTTATGAAGAAGGATCATCTCTGGTTGGATACTGTGACTTAGATTGGGCAGGAGATATTGATACCAGAAAATCAGTTTCTGGATATTGCTTTTCTTTAGGATCATGGATTTTCTCTTGGATCAGTAAGAAGCAACCGACTGTAGCATTATCTTCTACTGAAGCTGAGTACAAAGCTGCATGCGTTGCAACATGTGAAGCAGTATGGTTGAGGAGGATCCTATGGCACATAGGACAAGGACAGGAGGCTACAGAGTTGAAGTGTGACAACCAGAGTTGCATGGCCATCGCCAAAAATCCTGCTTTCATGCACGTACCAAGCACATAGAAATCCAGTATCACTATGTGCGTGAGTTGATTGAGGACGGGGTCTTGGAGATATCTTATTGCCCTACTCAAGAAAATGGAGCAGACATCTTCACCAAGGCTCTTTGGAGAGAGCAACTTCTTCGACACTTTCCAAAGCTTGGGATTGGACCAAGGAGGTAGTTCACCATCGGGTGGACATTGAGGGGGGGTGTTAGATATGCTCAATACTCCACCCTCATATGACCACAAATGATCCATGGTGCTCTAAGTTGTAAGGCCCCCATTATGAGGAGAAGCCATTATGAGAGCCCGAACATTTGTGGAATCCTAACTTCCAAGTTAGATGAGGTCTATATGTGACCATTGATGGTTGTAGATGATCTTTGTGAGCCTAGCCGTTAGGTTAGGTAGGGCATAAACTTCCAGGCCATTAGGTTGCCATTTGAGGTGAAAATAAAGGCCGTGAGGCATCGTGCAGTTTCCCCATATAACCTTAATGGGGGGAGTGCAGAGGGGGGCTTTCCCCCTTCTGCAGGGTCCGAGGGGCCTATCCCCCCGGCCCGTAGGGCTGAGACGGTAGGACTTTTGGTTATGGAGATATTGTCGAATCATATATTCTACCGACTTTTTTGTATCTCCCGACTACGTTTATCTATACCGAAACGCCTTGTAAAAGCTATATAAGCACGGCCCGGGTTGAGCTTTACATAGCATTACACACTAGTAAGCCCTTCATCTAGAGTCTGTCTAGATCGCCATCTAAGGTCCATAGTGGGAGCACACGAGTGGACAACACCATCATTGTAATTGCATTACGCTCGGCAATCTGAGAATTTGAGTTCTCTATCTCTCAGTCTGCATCTATCTTTGTTTGCGTTTTTCTCTCAACTGTCTACAGGTCTATTCCACTGTGCTGTTATTTTCTTACAGGACATACATAAGCGGTATCCACAAGAGCGTACATAGTGTATGTGTGCTCAATGTATGCAGTAAAATGACATTGAAAAGGCTGAATGCATAGCCTAAAAACTAGCCAACAACACTTGTAAGTGTTTGTCAACTCTATTGTTTAGGTTCAAAAACCTACATAAATTTGCAGCGGTTGTTCCCACCACAACTAAAAAGCTTTCAAGAAACCTATAGTTTTATGAGTGTGGCTAAAAATGTGCCCCCAAAGGTGAAAATGTATTTTCGAAGAAGTACAGAAAACACTCTTCTTTATGTTCTTCAAACTGTGTGAAGAGATCTATGCATGAAAGTACTCCAAAATGGCTCCAAAAATCACCCCAAAAATGCTTCAGAAATAGACTTTGAAAGCAAAGAAAGAAGCTTTGAGGGACCAAAACATGTTCAAAGTGGCGTTAACCTTAGTCTTTCCCCTTCTTCAGACACCACAAGAGTGTAGCTTAGTGGCAAGAGATTGCCACAGTTAAGTGAGCTTTGGGGGGAATAGTAATAAGATGGAAGTATCGAGAACCTCTATCTTCTTTGATTGTTGAGGTCCTCCCTTGTGCGTAGCCAACGGTGCCAACGATGACTCGAATGACAAGGTATGCCAAGGTCTATGACTTGGTCAGAACCCTTGGGTGGGTGCTCGCTTCGCTTGCACGAAAGGAACAAAGTGTTTGCATCAAAATGCTATGATAATAGTGAAGTATTTTATTGGCGATGCACCACAATGCACTCTCCTTTTCGAGAGCTTCACAATGATATCCTTGGAGTAGGAAACTGAGCTCCAGGTGCCGCACAAGGTACTCCGCACAGAGGCTGCATAATACACAGAAAAACACAGTACATAGGGAGCACGAACACAAACTTCTTAGGTGTTACAAATGCGATTGAACGTCAAGCCTGTGGCTGACCATACACATGCCATTCACTATAACATATAGCTTGGCAAGACTATGGCATGCATGCCATACACTCATACATGAACTCCATAACATGGAAAAACATAAAATGCTAGCAACCACATCTTCCTTGCATAGCCTTGTACTTCCCACAATTATCTGTCTTGCAAACCATCAAAAGTGTACACCTAACAAGTTGATCTACTTTTAGAATTGTTATCTTTCTTGCAACCATCAAAAGTGTACACCTACCATGTTATTGTTAGTGTCCATGTTTCACATGGACACTAACAATAACATGACACACATGCCATTCACTATAACATAGGACTTGGCAAGATTATGGAATGCATTCCATACACTCATACATGAACTCCATAATCTGGAAAAACATAAAATGCTCGCAACCACGTCTTGCTTGCATAGCCTTATACTTCCTACAATTATTTGTCTTGCAAATCATCAAAATTGTACACCTACCAAGGTGATCCATACTTTTGGAATTAAAATAATGATCAACTTTGATGTATGCATTCCAATTAATATATCCATGCATGTACATAAAAAAATGCCAAAACATAAACCATAATGCTTAAAAACATACGCCATACATCCTTGAATGGTTTAATGTGGGAATTGCATGCATCCAAGCCTCTTTGATGAACTTCTAGACCTCTGCACCTTCCTTTTCAGGTCCTAAACAAGCTTTGAAGTGTCCAAGAGCATTGGATCGCTTCCCAAATCCTCATGTAGAGTCAAATGATTACCAAGAATAATGTAAATATGGCAAAAAATGCATGTGTAATCCATTTTTATACCTTCAAAAACTTTTTTAAGAGCTAAAAATAATCACAAAATACATTATACATAATGTGAAAGTGGCCCAAAGTGAAATTTCTTCAATCGCCTTCCGGTTTGCAAGATATGGCTCCCATAATGTAGTGGCTGAAAACTGTTTAGACTTTGCAGACCTGCATAGAGCTAGAAAAATACATAATTTCCAAAACTTCTTTCGATAAACTGAAAGTAGATCTTGTGTTCTTGGAAATGAGCCATAGTAGCTCAAAATTGGAGTTTTCTATCCCTTGATATGGCCTCTCCAAGAGTGACATGCCAAACTAGTGGACTGGTGGAGGGGCTAGAAAAAAGTGTGAAAATGTAATTTTTGAAGTGCCTAAAAGCATTCTTTCCTCAAGCAAATCCTAAAATTATCTCTGTAACCTCAGAGAGTAATATATGAGAATGCTTTGGCATATTCTCAAATTTCCCCATCCTCCTTTCTTGCATGCCAATTTACTCCCCAAAAGAGGCATAAACCAAGATTTTTACTTTCATGCAAAAAGTTAAATGGGAGATTTTAGCAAGCATCAAAATCTCATCATACTAAGCCAATTAACTTGAGTTAGAATCCTCTAGAGCTCTTTGGTTAAAGCTATCTCCCATGCTCCCCATGGGGGCTGAACCCAAGACCTCCTTCCAAACCTTGAGATTAAACCACTAGGCTAAGTGGATTACTTGTTTTAGAGAGTACTTATACTTACATCTGATCTTGAGACCTTTGGCCTTACACAAGAATGACCAAACTATATCTTATTTCATATTTGTCTGAACCAATTGCACACTCACATCATATGCTTACTTTATAACATTCTTCCCCCCTTGGGAATGATTACTTACGTCTAATATTGAGATATTTAGATTTACATGAGAATGACCAAACAATGCCCGATTTCAGATTTGTTTGAACTAGTCGGACACTCATGTCATAGACTTACTTTATAACACATACATACAAGCTGGGAAAAAACCTCCTAAAAAGGGAGAAAAGCGCTCCAATGGTCCTAAATATGTCCATACACATCACTACCAAAATATATCAACAATATTATCGTGCACATCAGACAAACCAAAAAACTTGTTAGTATATTGAACACCTTGATGGGAAATGCTAGAAGTAAAGTAAATGTGAATGGAGTCCTCTTTGAATCCTTCACCTTGGAATTATCCTGAATCATCATAAGGTTTCTTGTAATGAACCCTCTTAAAAGAGGTTATGGATGGCTCTACATTGCAAGAAATGAGTGTTGTAGAAGATGTGCATTGATAGGAACATGAGCCCTTTCAAAGAAACCTTCCGAATACTCTCACTACAATTCCTCTAGCATCTCCATATAGATACGTAAAGAAGTTTAAATAGATGTTCACATTTTGTGTTTTGACATTCAAAGTAAATATGGAATGAATGTTCCGTGTAAGAGACGAGATGCTTTTCTCAAAGAGAATGTGCTTTCACTTTCACATAGGGTGAGAGTTAAAAAATAGTTTTTTTTTTTTTTAATGGAGGTTCAGCCTAAGCCTACTTTTTTGAGCTTTAATTTTAAAAGTATAACTGTACAAGTGAATGGGCATAATATCTGCAGGACCCCGCATATCCCACAAAGCAGGGGTTAGACAAGGTTACAATATTACAATTGGTTTAATTGGTCAAAGCCATACATGTCCAACCCGAGACTTGAACCCTGGATCTCCGCCTCAAGAGGCCAAAACTCAACCAATTGCTCTATGAAACATGGACAAAAGATAGTTTTTCACAAAACTACAACTTTGCTTGAATTTATGAGCTACGATGTTAGTTCATTTTTCAATTAAAAAAATAAAGTATGTGTATATTTATTGGCTGAATTTTCACATAACCAATTAAAATCTGATTTCAAACCGGTACGTTTTTATTCGTTGGGGGAAGCTAGTCTCCATATATGGTGATGGATCCAAACACTTCATGATTTTTTCATCTACAAATCGAATGTTTCCATTTAACAACACAAAACGTGCTCTCACATTTAACAACACAAAAAAATCAAATGTTTCCATTTAACAACACAAAATGTGCTTGTAATCTGTGTGTCTCACATTTAACAACACAAAAAAATCAAATGTTTCCATTTAACAACACAAAATGTGCTTGTAATCTGTGTGTGAACTGGGCTTCTAATTGTAGCTTCACACAAGGTGGAGACCCAAAAAATTAAACCATGTGGCAAAAAACTGTTGGTTTATATGAATCTAAGCGCCATTTCACATAAGGTGGTGGCAACATCGATGAGCAGGCATTCAACAATCTAAGTGTGCCATGTGGCACATCTCATTCCCATAGGGGCGAAGGACCTCTTTTATTCAACTGCCATCACATGGAACTAATTTCCAAAAAAATGTTCTGGCCTCTCTTTTCTGCCCCTCGGTGGAACTGAAAGACTCTTTAACATGTGGAGTTTTCTAATTTGTCTCGCATGATAATTTTATTGCAAATATTTTTTCAAAGGAGAAGTTATTGTGTGTTTCTCTGTGTTTCACTTATTCACATAAGGCAGTGAGAATACAAAATACGTAACAACATTCCACCTTATATGTGAACAACACAATGGTAGAACTCTCTATTTTTTGTTATTTCTAGGTGGAATTCATATGCTCGTTCTTCAAGCTCTATGTGATATGTCCCTAAAGATGTTCTGGACCCATCTCATGCTGTGCCGGCTTCAACCCCGCGGACAAAAACGGAACAAGTGGAACTTGGCAAATCTATGGTTCAAAAATTTTGCATGGTCAATGTGATGGTTGAAATCATTTTATATTTGTTCCGAGTATCGCTCAGTGTGAATTGGCAGGCCGGAGAAAATACTATGAAGCAAGAAAAAAGGAAAGCACTTGGCACTCTCAGAAAATCGCTCATAAATCACGACACAGAACGTAGAGTCGGAAAGAAGGGATTTAGAACGTGTGCCCCAAGTCTCTCCAGTATCTGTAACTCTTTGCAATACTTTGTGCCAGTATAAATTCTGTGCAAGTGAAATAAAATGAAAGCACGATCATCTCCGTTTTCTGAATCAGTGCACATTGCCCAGAAACGCCCGGCAGGAAGCGAGGAAATTACCAGGCTGTGGTGCGACACTCTCAGAGGGCCTCAAGAAGAATTTACGCAGAGGCAACAACCTCGCTGATTTCAACTGGGGTAAGCCTTTCTAATTAATTTCTCTATTCAGCACATGAGGACGGAGACGTTTGCACTTAAGCAGATAGAACGCATAGCGTCGTTGGAAGGATCTACACAGGCTGTGCACATTTTTGAATAGTGCTGGAAAATGCCTTCCTTTTCACGTGAGTGCCTGTGTAGTCATTTCGGAGAGTTTGAATAGACTTGAGGAGGCTCTCTGACCAAGTGCGCATAGCATTTTTCCCATCCAAGGTTACAGCTGGGTCCATAGTCAGAATCACTTAACGGAGATTGTTGTCTTTGCTTTGTCAAGATTGGCAGAGACTTTAATCTTACACTGCGAAATAGTCCGTTATGCAGAAGAACCCTAGTGCCGGTAGTGTCTGCTAAGAGCAAACACATTGTGTTCTTTTTTTTTTTTTATTATCTAAAGCGAATGAAGTGTGAGAGGATTGCATGCAAAAACATACGTCTATCAATTTTCTGCTATGGCTTTCAAGATTTCTGAAGCATTGTAGAGGATTTAGTGTTTCTCTTCATGTTCTGCATGTAGTCACGAATCGCATGTAAAGAAGTAATGGCCATCTAATACTCGTCGAATGATTAGGTTGTGGGTGTAGTCAATAGTATAGTAGGAGCCATGTTTTGGAAACTGCTTGGGTAAGGCCGTACTTTTCTGTATGTATTCCTGTCGCTCACTGAATGGGTGGCATTTAGCTTTTGAAGCTTGTGATTATCCTCCTGCTTTGATGTTTTAATTTTGTGATTTCTGTGTACAGTGGAGGAATCACTAGGTGGGTTGAACGTTGCTTGCTGTAGACCGCTTATGAGGCTGAATTGAACAAGGTGTCTCTTAAGAACTAGACTGGGATAGAATGAGCAATTGAGTGTTCGTAGGGATGATTGGTCAAGTTTTTATGCTTGCTGTTAATTCTTACTAAGGTCTCTAAAGTGCTAACATGAATTGCTAGCAAATGAACTTTATATGTGGATTGCGGAAGTATTGTTGTATCTTCCCTGGGCTGCAAGTATGCATGTGCATGAGTGTTAGGGGATTGAGTTTCAATGAGTTACATTTCTGCTCTGGGCTACAAGTATGCATGTGCATCAGTGTTAGGAAATTGAGTTTCAATGAGCTTATTTCTACGATATTTGCATGAGCTCTGTGTAACAGGAACTGCACATGGGTGTCTAGGCATGTACATGCATGTAAGTGATTGTTTATGGACTACTTGTGGAGAATGTCTTTATACACAAGAGGTCATTTTGACGTGTAGTTTTTGTTGCACATCCACATGTGTGTGGAGATGCTGAGTTTGTGGAGGTCGTGATTTCTGCATGGATGGTGAAGTATGGGGTTGGTTCCATTGTTTCACCTGAGTTCCAAGTACCAGGCCTAAGACTTGGGATTGAACCCTTCAAGGTTTTTATTTGCATAGCCAGCTCTAGATTCGGGTTTACTTGGAGCCATCTTTGAGTTAGTTACACAGCAAGTGGAAGTGCCCAGTATCGGTTTAGATTTTCTGACTTTCAGATTTTGATTTGGGAGCTCAATCAGGTTACGAGCTAGAGGTTCCTCCGGTTTCAGATTTAAGTCCTTTCAGGTTCTCTCATTCCAGCTTGGAATCGGGATTTGAAGCTTCAACATTAGTTTTGATTTTTATCCAGTTGCTTCAGATTCAGGTTTTGGTCGTCCTAGATTTGGATTAGGAATTCTGAACCAAGGTTTTAATTTTTCTGATAGCCATCCATATATTTGAATATAAAAGCATTTGTAGAATCAGATTGGAATTTGGTGGGTTTGGTTAATATTCATTGTTGATTTGGGTCTTACACAGCAGGATGAGGTATGGATTTTCTTGACATGGTGATGTATTTGATTTTGGCATCTCCAGTCAGATCTTGATTTTGCTTTGCCTATTCTTGTTTCTATGGCTCAGCCTTTTGTCTTGCTACATTAGTGGTAGATTCAGATTTCCTTCATCATCTGCTTTTTTTTAGCTATGTGAAATTCAGATCTCCCCACAATCTTGTGTTTGTGATTATGTCTACTTGTAGTTACGTGCACACCTGGCCATGCAGATTTGGCTTAGAAACCACTGTTTAGATGTGAATTGGCCCTTGTTCACGGTTTAGGGTTTGGGTTTTAGTCCATTGGGATGAGAATGATGTTCCATGCCCTCTTATACCATTCGTTATTAATCTGAAAATTTAAGCGCCTCATATAAATTTATATTTATTCAACTCAATTCTAGTTCCACTTTAAGACACTCTAGATTTCAGTTAGTTATCCAAGCATTTAGATTTGGATCAACAAGGATTCAAGTGCTAGTCCTCTAGGATCACAACCTTGATGAGGAGTTCATGCAGCCATACTCAACTTGAAGTTGAAGGATTCCATATGGATTTTTAATTATTTAGCTCAAGCCTAGTCTCAATTTAATACACACTAGGCTTCAATTTCAATAATCAAGTCTTCAGATTTGTGTCAATAAGGATTCATGTTCTTGTACTCAATTGTATTGGGATCATGAAAGAATAGGAAAGCATGCTGCTTAACTAAATGAGTTGCTCCCAAGGAAGGTATGGGATTAGGAAAGTATTTCTAAATCTAACTATCTCAGCTTGGCTGGATAAAGTATTTGGTGGTTGAAGGTCTCGCCTATGCACTCCATGTAGGCCATTTTTGTTGTTCAGGTCAACTGTTTTGGAGTGCGCATATCTTAGTTACCTTTTTCATAATATTCTTGAAAGTAAAAAACAATAATAATTGGTAGTTTAGTTGCCAACCTACTTTCCCTGGGTGCGTGCATTGTTCTTTCAAATCTCATACCTTTTCGCTGAGTTAATGGTAGTGCAATTTTTAGTTTTCAAGATCTTCCTAATTGGTTTCATATCATCTGTTCAGGCCAAATAGTTTCTGGGGTATAAGGTGGCTGAAACCATGGATCCTGTTTGATTTTGATATTTGTAGATAGATAAACATATAGATAGATTGATAGACAGCTTATAGGTGCACTTCTGTTTGAGGGTGAATTTGAGGTTTACCTGAATTCATTCTGGTATATATAAGATTGATAGAGATATGGATGGATGGATGGATGAAACCATAGATGGGTGGATGCATGTGTGCATTGATGTATCATGTATGGATGCATGTGCGCATTATGGATGGATGGATGCATTGATGGATGGGTGTATGGGTGGATGGGTGTATGGAAGGATGGATGGGTGGGGAAGGAGGGAGGGGGATGGATGGAGGGAATGGGAATGGTGGGTGAGAGAGGGTTTGGAGGGTGTGAGGGATGGTTTGGGATGGATGTCAACAGATGGGCTGGTGGGTGGATGGGTAGATGGTTGTGTGCCAGACAAGGAGGGGCAACTTCTAGTCATGACAAATTTCCATCTCATTACCAACATCAGTTCACTGATTATATTGAATATTGATCTTTTCTTGTAGGTGTCCTTTTTCCTTTGTTCTTGACATTTTCTATCAATTGCCATTTTATAGAGGTCAGCAATCTGATGTAATTGTGCTGTCATTATGGCTACAAGTAAGAACTGCCTCTTCCTTGTTTTCTGCTCAATCTTTGGGTGTTTGAAGATCTTCTGGATAAATTTTCGCACATTTTGAATCAACAGGAACTCAGTTTGAGAACAGTAGTGAAATTGGGGTCTTCAGCAAGCTGACGAATGCCTATTGCCTGACTGCGATTGGGAGTTCAGAGAATTTCTACAGGTTCTTTTCCCACTGCATCTCATAGCTTCTCATTTTCTATTGTACTCTTTAGAAAAGAATATCTTTTTGATGATATCTGCGTGTGTTTTGATTGTCATTTGCTTTATCACTCTTAGTTCATTATTTTTCATTTGTTTGGGTTCAGTAGTTATCTTTAAGAATACTAAACGATCAAGAACAAGTCTCTAACTGCAGTTTACTTGTTGGTGTTTAGCACATTTGAAACTGAGCTTGTGGAGCACATTCCTGTTGTAAAAACATCCATTGCAGGAACCCGTGTGATTGGTCGAATGTGTGTTGGTAAAATATCATAGCTCTGCTTAAGTCTTTTGTGTCATTAATGGAGTGTGAACTCTATGATCTTACTTTGATTTCAGGCAACAAGAATGGTATTTTATTGCCGAATTCCACTACAGATCAAGGTTCATTCATGATCTTTCAGCATTTGAAAACCCTTTCCTTTATCCATTGGATTAGTTGTTCACTTATTTTTTCCCCTTGTATGACAGAGCTGCAACACATAAGAAATTCTATCCCGGACAGTGTTGTAGTACAACGCATAGATGAACGCTTGTCTGCATTGGGAAATTGCGTTTCATGCAATGATTATGTTGCATTAATTCACACAGATCTGGACAAGGTATGCATTTCTTTGTTCATTAATTTCAGTATTTTGAAATTTTACACACATATGCACCTTACCCTTATCCCTGCATCTGCAACCACGTACAAATGCTAGATTCTATTTACTCAAGATCTTAGAATGCACAAGAAATAAGACCACACGATAGAGAATGTGCTGAACAAAGTTATTGTACACAGTTGACTTCATGAGTTCATGTACAAAATCTGAAACTATGTAAGCTCCATGAGGATAGGTTGATCAAAACATACAAAAGCTGAAGGAGCTGAAAATAATCTGCCAAAAATAGGCCTGAAGTTAAAGCTGAATTTCCCCTGAAATAAGTTTCTGAGGCAGAGTGAAAATTCCCTCTAAAATTAGAGACCAAAAGCTGAAATAATTTCCGCCCAAAGTTGCTAAGATTGAATGCTGAAATATAACCCACAAAAGGTGGTTGAAGCTGAGGCTGAAAATTTTTCACCGAGTCACTCTCTTGAAGATGCTGAGAAGATCTTCAAATTATTTCTCTGGAAGAAGTGAGAAAATCTTCTTGCAGAGGTTGAGATCAACTTCAAGACTCTTAATCTCATGAAATTGATGGCATGGGAGCTTCCCATGGAATTTATCTATAAGAAATCGAGTATATATCAGAAGCGTGTAAAAAGTTGCTTTTAGAAATCGAGAGGCTTTAATCTTATTATATAAAGCTAATTTTGTTTTTTATCAAAAAGCTTAATTTTTTAGGGTTTAATTTTGGTTTTTAATGAAAATTAAACAGAGAAAATTGCTTTTTTAGAAATCCAAAGAAGCTGAATAAAATGTACTTCAGCACAACACATACACACACACACATCAAAGTGGTTAGGTAAGTATCCGTATGTGTTACATATATAGTGTAATAATTAACGATTTTTTCACATAAAATAAAATTCTTTAAATTCGCATCACGAATTAATTCGCATGGAGCGAATTTTATACACTTGGGGCATCGAATTCGTTTTAGTTATATTGCGAATCGTGCCCTTAGAATGAGATAGAGAGCTGATGTTGTAACTTGTTATGAAAGTATTTTGTTAAGTTATAGCTCAATAAAATTCATGAATCTTACACGGGACTGAGATATATATATTTTTTATATGTAAAAAATAAAATTCTCTCCAGATGTATAACATTCCCGGAATTTTATTTTTGGTCCGAACGTACTAAACGAATTAAATGAATGATTCTTGAATTAATTCTCATGAATTAATTCTCTCGTTCGGACTATGGTTACATACGAGTATGCTTTTCTTTAGGTAACACTTGTAGTTTATACTGCAACACAAGAAATTCTGTACCTTAATAGTGCATTAGTGCAACACATCAACATACAAACTTTGAGAAGTGGTGCACTTATGATGATAATGTTAATTTAGGAAGATCTTGACAAGGCATACATTGTTTAATTAAAAAGATAAAATTGCTTTTTTAAAAAACCAAAGAAGCTGAATAAAATGTACTTTAGCACAACACATACACACACATCAAAGTGTTTAGGTGAGTAAATTACACTTAATTCTGTATGTGTTACATACAAGTATGCTTTTCTTTAGGTAGCATTTGTAGTTTATACTGCAACACACAAGAAATTCTGTACCTTATAGTGCATTAGTGCAACACATCAACATACAATCTTTGAGAAATTATGTTAATTTACGAAGATCTTGACAAGGCATCATTTTTTAATTTCACGAATTTCAATTTTTGCAAGTGCAGACAATGCCCACATTCAACATCTCGACCCTTATTATGATTGACACAATCACAACTATGCATGTGCTTTGCATGCATGCATATAAAAACATGCAGTTTGTGCATGCGTGCGCATGCACACACACAAGCACAGACTTCCCCCCCCCCAAAAAAAAAAAAAAAAAAAGAAAAAGTGGTTAGATGTTAAAAATATACATTCAAATCGGCAAATATTAAGTATGTGAACTGAAACGTAGTGTTGAGGTGAAGTTTGTAAGGTTTGTAAGGCCTTCTGATGACTAACAAAATAGTAGGAATAGTAATGCACTTGTGGATGAGAGTCCACATATAAGAGAGGTCTCCAAGGTCATGCATTTTTACTATGATGCTCGATCTTTTATAGGTGCTCCAATAGTGGAAGCTTCCACTTGTTCTATTGCATGGAAACCCTCATG
Source organism: Ceratopteris richardii (assembly GCA_020310875.1). Lineage (NCBI taxonomy): Eukaryota > Viridiplantae > Streptophyta > Polypodiopsida > Polypodiales > Pteridaceae > Ceratopteris > Ceratopteris richardii. The sequence continues at coordinate 4,788,165 of CM035430.1, read as the reverse complement.
CCAAGATGTCATCTAGTCACTATGCTAGATATAACAATATCAAAGTGATATCCTTTTACTACAATCATTAGGTCTAGAAACCTTAAGCACATGGTATATTTGGCCAAGCTACAAGAGATTACCTATAATGCTCCAAACACATCATATAAACATAATGCACACAACTTAGTGTGCGGGCTTCAA